>JAJJWW010012524.1:0-40874 GCA_023531295.1 Papaver armeniacum
TGATGGGTTTGAGTTTAAACATCATTTATAGTCTTCTTTTGGTAGAGTCAACAATTTTTGAAAATCAAAGTTGAAGATTTTTATGGCTTTGGTTGATGGAAGATGAAGATGAAGAAGAGAGAAGAAGATGAAATGAAGAGAATAAAAGCCGATTTAGGATAATTAAGATTATTAATGGGTAAAGGGTAGTTTTGTAACTTAGCCATTAGGCCTCCCCCTAAAACCACAAAAGTGTCCCTTTAAAATTGGGTATACCCCAATTAGTTTGAGTATACCCCAATCTCGCGAGGATAATTTAGGGGCTGAAAAATAACAAATACAACTTGGTTGTCTGGTGGATTGATATATTAACCTTTCTCACCCGAGGTTACGCGCTCGAGTCCATGCAAAAGCAATTTTTTTTTTTTAAATGTTAGATTGGACTGGGCTTGCAGGGGAAAGCAAGCGTACATTGAAAGGAAAATGGGCCCTCCACAGAATTGGGCCCTGTGCGGTCGCACGGCCTGCACACCCTCAGGCCCGGCTCTGAGTGTGACAAGGAGTTGCGGTTGAAGCTACGGTGTTAGTGATTGAGTTCTTCTTAATGAACTCCTTTTGGACACAATCATGAGTAATATAACCTTTGAGCCCATGCAAATAAATTATCAATACTTGTGTACTTTGCGAACCACTTATTTATGAAAAGCTGGGTTAGATATAATGAGAATGCCATACCTTTGAGGCGGCCTTGCCCTGCGGATAGAGCGTTGACCTAAACGAAGAAAGATATCAATCAAAATATCCTCGGATAGTTTTGTTATGGGTGATGATGAATTGATTCATGCAGGTTTTTTTTTCTCAACTTGAACAAATCTTTTATGATTGGTTTACCCATAGATTATTCTACTGGATGTAAAAAAATCATGGAAGTATTTATATAGAGAAGTTGATCTCAAACCTAGATAATTTTGGTATCTGAATTATAGTTTTTTTTTTTTTTGGATCATGAAACGGGACGTATCTAGAAGCTCAGTATTGCGAGTCTTCTGTCCAGCTCATTGGTTCTGATTGTATTAGGATTTGCTTTGAATCTGTTAGTTTGTTAGCTTTACAGAGTCAAATAAGATATGGAACTCCATATCTAGATAAGTGATAAGTTTGTTTTAGCAGGATATTTAAGGATTTAAGTCGTTAGGATAAACTACACATAAGTGTGGTTCAGGTCAGTTCCTTTGACTATAAATATCCGATTGTTTTATCATTGTAAGCAGCTTGGATTAGCTCATTTATGATTATCTTTTGCATACAAGTAAGTCTTTTGGTAATCAAACCTATTTCTTGTTTTATATCCAGAATTATTGATTATTATCATTGTTTTAACTATTGGATTAGAGTTCATTAGCTTGTTTTGGGAGTGGATTCTCCTTGTTCTTTTACTATTTCTATTTGCTTATTTGCTTGCGTGAGCCACGATTCGATATGAAAGTCGGTGATAGAGATTACTCAATCAAGATGACTATGGATGGGAATAATGATGAAAACGTTGGTGAGAAGAACTGACCCCAAAGACCCGATCTTTGGCGATGATTGAAGCGCAAGACAAGCATCATTCTTTGGTATAGGGAAACTTTGCTATCTCACACAAAATTTTGAAAGATCTATAAGAGTCAGTGAAAGATTTGAGGATGGTTAAATCTGACCATGCTGAGAATAATCATCAAGGAGATTGGCGACCCTATGGTCGTTTTCAAAATATGAACCAAAGCAAAGATTCAACTCTAGAGGCTTTGAGAGTTGTGATCGTTATGGAACCAAAAATCGTTGGACTTCAAAGGGCAGGTCCAAGGCGCAAGCTAATATGTATGAAGCTATCAGCGAACCGGGTATCAAAGGGTGGTCTTGTTTCAAGAGTTCCTTGGAACGAGCAAAACAGTTTTGGTTTGCGGAAAAAAAATACTCGTGATTTTTATGGTTTTTCTGAATTTGATTTTGCTCCTGACAATTTCATGGATTTTGAAGATGGACAAGATGCAATGCTGAAGAAGCCTACACATGAGCATATGAGTGGAAGGAGAGACTTCCCAGGACAATCCTAATCGTCGTTTTAGGTTTGGACATGAATCAAAATTTCATGGATGAACAGTTCCGTTTGAGATGGAAGAAGAGGAAATGGGACCTGAATTCTTTTGGGAGGATGGTTCTCACTTAATACTGACTCATGAAGAAGGTGATTCTAAGTCCTCTTATAAGATGAAGGCTGGATATACCGAGCCTATGATGGGAAGATCGACATCGAAGGGTTTTTAGATTATGTTGCTGCTATTGAAGACTTCTTTGAATGCATGAAGATTCCTGAATCTTAACAGGTTGAATTGGTTTCTTATAAGCTGAAAGGAGGAGCTGCATCGTGATGGCGGCAGACAATTGACAATAGGAGAATTCGGGGTGAACCGATGGTCACTTCTTGGGGTCAAATGCGGCGTCTTATGAAAGCTCGATTCCTCCTAATGACTATGCACGAAGCTTTTCCAAAGTTATCAACAATGCTCACAAAGAAAGAGACCAATTGACGAGTATACAAAGGAGTTTTTACCGATTGGGTTCGAGTCAATATGCCGAGAGGCGAGGCACTGACAAGTTAATCGTTATTTAAGAGGTTGGATCACGAAATCAAAGAGGAGCTTTACCTACATCCCATACGAACAGTCACCGAAGCCGTAAGTATAGCTCAAAGGATCGAGTTGCATCCTAAGATGGGAACAAAATCACACAGTGAGCCAAAGCGAACCAAGTCATCACTTGAGGCGACTCAATCGAAATCTCGGCAACACGGAAGTCTAACTTTCGGTCACCACAGCCAACTAAGGTACCTACAATCGACTCCTCTACAGTCAAAAAGGTTAATAATCCTTATGTAACCTTCAGAAGATAAATATTATCGTTGTGGACTGGATGGACATCACTCCAATGAATGCCCAAGGCGATGACCAGTGGGACTTGTCGAAGATGAAAAAGCTACAGATGGAAAGCTGTACGAAGAATAGGAAGCTGTTGATTGTGTTTTTGCTGATGAACCAAGGGGCACATGTATGGTGGTGCGGAAACTGATCCAGTGTGAAGGAAGGAATAAGAAATTACTTCTTGTTCCGAAAGTGGATGACGAATCTCAAAGAAAGAAGTTGTTCATGCTCAAGGAAATAATCCTAGAAAAGGTATGTGATTTTATCATCGATAGTGGGAGTACTGAGAATCTTGTGTCATGGGAACTAGTTCGAGAACTAGGCTTACCAACAGAACCACATCCACACCCTTATCGTGTTGGTTGGATCAAAACAGGGCTGGAAACTAGAATTGAAGGGGTTTGCAAAATTCCAATTGCATTTGGGAGGGTTTACCGTGATAGTGGTCTTTGTGACGTAATAGACATGGATTCATGTCGATTCATTTTGGGAAGGCCATGGGAGTTTGATGTGGATGCTCTTTTCCGCGGCAAGGCAAACAGCTATGAGTTTTACTAGAGGGGCACAAAAGTGCTATTACTACCAACCAAGAAACACCAAGTAAGGGAGGAGAAAGGGAGACTTCCAAATCAGGCTCTTACGGTGGTTGCTGCCGGCAAAACTGCAAGGTCTAGAACTGTCGCTTCTCAAGGTAAACTCTCGGCGAGTTTCGTCGCAGTGGGGGTGCCTGATACGGGACGTATCTAGAAGCTCAGTATTGCGAGTCTTCTGTCCAGCTCATTGGTTCTGATTGTGTTAGGATTTTCTTTGAATCTGTTAGTTTGTTAGCTTTGCAGAGTCAAATAAGATATGTAACTCCAAATCTAGATAAGTGATAAGTTTGTTTTAACAGGATATTTAGGGATTTAAGTCGTTAGGATAAACAACACATAAGTGTGGTTCAGGTCAGTTCCTTTGGCTATAAATAACCAATTGTTTTATCATTGTAAGCATCTTAGATTAGCTCATTTATGATTATCTTTTGCAGACAAGTAAGTCTTTTGGTTATCAAACCTATTTCTTGTTTTATATCCTGAATTATTGATTATTATCATTGTTTTAACTCTTGGATTAGAGTTCTGTTAACCGTTTTGGGAGTGGATTCTCCCTTGTTACTGCTACTATTTCTATTTGCTTCCGCGTGCTATATCAGATCAGAAAGGAAGATGTATAAATAGAAAGAAGAATATACAAAGAGTTCTACAAGAGGTAGATGAAAAAAATAGAAACTGTAAACTATAGAAACACAGAATTACTAGAAAATAGCATGCTAGTTAGATAACATCAAATTGGCGAAGTTCAAATAAACTCTATGACCTGCAGCAGATGCCCATGCTAGGACTAATGATCTTGCTTCAAAGATGAGATCGTCATCTGTTTTGAATAGATAATATTTTTCGAACCTTCTACAATTTCTTTCTCTCCATATCGTGTTTACAATCGCAGCCGGTATTTGAATTATAGTGAAACTGAGAATCTTGTGAAAGAAAAGGTATTGAATATTTTTGACACCAAAACTATTCTCTATACGTATATATATGGTGTTTGGAAATATGTTAAGATACTTGGGCAATATCACTCACCTATATGTCTTAGTATCGGATCAGACTCATTGTACGTTTTAACAGAAGGGTCTATGAATTCCTCGATGATTAACAGTTGAAATTCAAATTAGCAGATTATACAATTTACATATCACAAAATGCATTTCGTTTATTGTAAGAGTACAGTGGACAATGAATATAAACGAAGAAATGGATAATATTGTCAGCCATATTATTTTGGGTATTAGTATATTCAGCAAGCGAGTTCTCTCTAGGAGTTTTCACAAGAAAAAAACAAATTTTTTTTTTAATACAAGGAGTTTTCATGTGAAGAAAAGGGTAATAAGTTTTAAATTAGTTGCATATACTGTTTTTAACTTTCCATAGTTCATTCAAAAGAAACGAGCACAAGCATCTTATGTTTGTTTTCCATGACATCAAATTTGCTAAAACAACCTCTTTATTTGTTATTTCTTGTTTTGCAATACGGTTGACGATTGTCTGAGTGTGACAGCCACTGTGCCTTACAAAGAAAAGAGTTGTTGAAGGGTCAATCCTCCCATTTTTGCATGGTAATTTCTTATTTGATGAATAGATCCCAATCAGTAATCACCAGTGCCGGTGGTAACAAATTTGAAATAGAAAATTTTTGGTAAAATGGAAGGAGTAGTAACAAACTAATTAAAAAGAAGAAAATTCAGGGGGAAATATGTAATCTAGTGCGTTTTTGTACTTCTGTTCCGCTGTTCGAGTAGGCTAATGTGTAGTACTTCTTGAGTACTTCCTTGCATCAAGAATCAAATGAATAAATATAGGGAGATATTCTTCCCTCTATGGAATCATTTAATAAAAAAACATTTGGGGGACTATGTTCAATCGGGAAATAAAACGAAATCACCAGTAAAAATAATGTTTATGATCAGGTCCTGGTAAAAATTTAATGATAGCACAGTTGGTCATGTATGTTACGAAAGTAATTCAAATTTTTCGATACTCAATGCAGACGACAGACATGTCAATTCAGAAAACAGTCCTTGAAGATAAGGCTGATGGGCAAAGGAGACAGATACTATGAGTATATTCAACTTTCACTGGACACCGGTTCTTTTGACACTGAAGGAAACCAAATGATGATATTGCTGGTGTTTCAATAGATTTTAAGAAAATATTTACTATTTTTTTTTTCAGGAAAAAGAAAATGATATTTTTACCAAAATTTAGAAATCTTACCTTACAAAAGATATAAGGGTAACCTTGTAATTTAAGTCTGACTGTACTTTATTGTTGTGTACTGCAAGTTCTTGAGTACACTTCTTTCCATCAAGACTAGTCCTATAAATACAGCCCAGGGAGATATTCTTCTTCCTTCCCTCTAAAAAAACCAAGTTGAGATTTTCCAGAAACAGCAAGTCAGCAGCAGAGAAGTTATATCAGATTGTTAAAGCTCTAGTTTCATTTTTCTTCAGTTAGAAATGGATAAGAGGCAAGAATTAGAGTGGATTGAAGCACAAAAGATTGTAACAAGTGTGTAGTTGCAGGAAATCCTACAACACGCCCTTTATGATATTATGATAATAATTTCTAGATCTAATCATATTTCTCCCCTAATTATCAATATAAATGCTAAAAATATAAATAGACACAAGGATTTTTTACATGGTTCGATCAATGTGATCTACGTCCATGGTTCTTCACTATGATTGTTGAAATTACATAAGTATTACATTTAGAATTTCCATTAATGGGTTCTTGGTAGAGCTCTAGATCTAGTTTTAGGTGATGGAGGAAGAAGATGAATACAAAAGATAAGGTTTACTTCCTTTTCTCTCTCCTGCCTTTCTCTTTATATAGGTGTTTACACAATGGATGACAACTAATATGTAGTGGAGTACAGCTACTATTGTCTCATGCTCGTGGTACTTTCACCTCACGCTCGTGCTACTATTGCCTCACTCTCTTAATGTTGATAATGACGCAATCCTTGTACAAATGACGCACACTTGATATGTTGTGCGATATTTTGCCCCTATATTTTGCCTCTTTTTTCTTGAATATTGCTTGAAGAGCGATCTTTAAGAAAAAATCCGCCTTGTTGTAGTTGTTGGAGGAACTACACGAAAGAATACTAAACTTGAAAAATACGTACTTGCCTCTATTCTTTTGTGAAGTTCCGAAGCTTTGAGAAATATAAATGAAGTATCATTTCTTGAAGTATGCGAAGTATGAAGTATCCGAAGTATGAAGTATCCTTGAAGAAGTATAAGAAGTACTAATCCTTGAAATATAAGAAGTATCCGTCCTTGAATGTGAATAAGAAGTATTGCTCCATGTTCTCTGCCTCATGTTGTGCTGTAATGAAAATAAGAATTTAGATTAGTATTCAACATTTCTTTTGTCAAAAATTTTCATTTATGTGCAAGTTCAAATCGTTTTTGGTTATTTTGATTTCCTTTGTATGACTTGTTTCGTCTCATTTGATAAATATCTTCCATGGAAATGATCCTAATGAGGTTTTATGCAACATTTGTAAAGGTCTTACTCGCCTGTTATGAGGTCTTATTTTTCCACCTACTACTATCCATGTTAAATACCATATCATTTGAAGCAAAGCAAATATTCAAGAGAAATTTTAATAATTGTGAAATCTTTGTAATTGTGCGATTGTACCACGTTATAGTAAATCAAATCAAAAATCTTTTTATTTTTTGTAAGTAAAATGTTCAAGGAAAGTGGTACTTAGCTTTTGTGGTTTGTTGTTGTTGTCAATCTCGCGCGAGAAATACATTGCATGAAGTATATGGTTTGCTTGTGCGAAACTGTCGCCCTTTGAACAAGATAATGTCGCATTCTTGAAATGTATAAATGCCGCACAGCAAAGAAGTATAAATGCCGCACGCCCTTAACATTTCAAGTCAGAAATGTATAAATATCGCATAGCAAAAAAAAGATGCGAGAGGTAAGAATTGATCCCGCGACCTGCTACTTGCATGGTTAGAAATTTCTTATCTAAACATTAAGAGTACAAACTACGTACTTTATAACATCGCATGATCTTCACACTTTACTCGTGATCAGGCTGACGTCATCTGGTACGTCATTCTGAATGGGTTGTACGCTAATGTCTTCGCTTGGTCTTGATAACCATTACCTCGCATACACTATTGGTGTGCGGTATTTTGTATCTACATTTTGCCTCTTCTCATGTCGTTTCTTTGGAAAAGAGAGTAATATGAGAACCTCTAATTTATACTTCCGCACCCATTCATCTTTTCGTATTCTCTTCTGCCGACATAATTCCCCAATTTAGGCATGATAACTTACGCGTGTCTTCTCACCCATTCATTATCTAACACGTCTCTTGTAACCGCTTCTTCCTATCCGTTCACTTTCAATCATCGCATTAATGAGATAACTACCTTGGGAATCGGGAGTAAATCTCTTCTTTTACTCTTAATTCTCTTCCTCTTTCTCCTTTTCACTTTCTTATTTTTCTCTCTGCAAATGTTATTTTCCTCTGTTCTTTTCATTAAAATCTTGCTGCTGTTCTTCTGTTCTTGAGTTGATCGTTCCCTCTTATCATTCTCTTTACCTTCTTCTTTTTATCTCTTCATCTTCGCGTTTTACTTCTCTAATTTTTGATTATCATCCTGATCTTGATTGATTTGATAATTTTTATTTACCCTCATTCCCATACTTAAAATGCATCCTGCTGGTTGGAAGAACAACCGAGATTTCGACAGGATTCAAGAGGAGTTTAAAAATAGAGGCTTTGCATTATCTGTTCCTCCCAATTCAAAATCCACTTCAACTCTTAACCCCGGATGGTTTTCGCTTGATAGTTGGAATGACCAAAAGATCATCATCTCAGTTGGGAAAATTCACGATGGCCTTCCTATCCCTCTTTATAATCCCCAAATTCCATTGTTCTATAGGATTCTTTCTGATACGAGATTTTCGCGTGGTATCTTTCAGCTGAGCGGTGATTGCATCAGAATTATGGTAAAGTTCACTCGTCGCGTAGCTGGACTAGAGTCCCTCTACCCAAAAAGAAATAGGAAAGTCGAGCATGCGGACTTAGAGATCAACCTTGCAGAGTATACAGTAGAGTTGCTAACTATGATATTGTTATCATGAAGAATGAGTCATCTCGTTGGGGCATCCGCTTGAAAAGGAAGGATGGCATCGCAAAAGAGGATAGGATCATGCGAGATGTTGATTTTCATGACAAAACTAATAATTCCGCGCGTTATTCGAAGGATGATCGCTGGAATGTTTTCCCCATCATCTTACAAGGTCCTTACATTTATGGTGTTAATGTTGATGGATCAATTAATCATCTCCCCGAGGGTTTTCCCACTTATAATCCTTGGGAGTTCAAGTGGTCTGAGAGAAAAGATGTGGTATTTCCTTTATAACTTCGCTTGTTTACCTTTCATTATTCAACTTATTGTCTTCTTTGATAATCTTTATTGATTTCAGATTACCAAACTGAAGAAGGACCTAAAGACTCATGGGAGACAGAGCACATTGGAAGCTCTACGTTCGATCACTGATGAAGTAAGAAATACCTTATCTCGTATTTTAGCAATATTGTTGCCTCTGTATCTTTATCTGTGTGCGAAGGTTGACGCTAGAGAGGTTAGTGGTTCTGGCGAGGCTGTAAGTGTTAAAGGTAAAGGTGTAGTTCGCAGGAAGAAGACCGCTTCTAAGTCCTCTTCTAAGAATCCTTCAAAGAATCAAAAAGCACCTTATCCTTCTTCTTAAAGTTCTCACTCTAGTGATGACGATGATATTCTTCTCACTGAAGACCCTTCAATCACATCTTCAATGGAGCATTTATCTAATATCTTCTCCGACTCCATGTCGGCAGTTGGTGATGAAGGATTGACTCGCACTTGTAAAACGGTTGCGAAGATATGTGATGCCGCTTCTTTGGATCATGAAACCCTTCGCGGAGTTGCCTCAGCGATAAGTCCAAGCTTTCAATTCTCATTTGGTTCTTTGGTAATCCTTATAATTTCACACCCTCTGTGATAATGCTTTGATATCTTTGATAAGAATGATGTTTAATATTCACCCTATGTCTTCGCAGATGGCTCGCATGTCCTATGCTGTTTCATCAGATTATCAAAGAAGACTTCCCAAGTTTGAGGCTGAAAATATTAAACTCAAGGCCCAAGTTTCCACTCATGAGAATGATGCATCTGATCTTCGCCAGAGGAATAGTCAATTAGAAACTGATGTTTCTACTTCTAAGAACCATATAACCGATCTTCGGAAGAGGAACGATCAGTTAGTTGGTGCGTAACTCTTCATTTCCCCTCTTTTATGTGTTTGTTACTTTCACTCCCTCTTGATTATATATTCTTGCAGAAATTTACCGTCTTACTGATGAGGCATCCTCTCTATTTCGATCTCTTCATCATCCTGTTGATGATGATACCCTTCTTGAGCATCTTAATGTTTCTCTAAATAATATTTCTGATGGCGAATTAAGAAATCTTTCCTTGGAAGAGCTCAAAGCGAAGTATCAACTTCTTAGTATTGAACATAGGAGTGCCTTATCTACAAGTAATCGTTTTAAGCGTCACTTCTTAGAATCCAGAGAGACGAATAAAGTTTTGCAAGCTAGGATTAGTACTCTTATCACTGAGAAGGATCGGATTGTTCTTAATGGTGTGAAAGCCTTAAAGGAGTTTCAAGATGCTATTCTCCAAGTTCAAGTGGAGCGAGATCGAGCTCTAAGCGAGAATAACGCACTTATTGAGCGAGGGAACTTGATCCGTTCTCGACTTCTTATAGAAAATGATGCTGAATTGGAGTGGGCTGCTAGAGTCTTAGATAATGCTAGGAATGATCTGGTTGTGAATATTAGTCTCGAATCGGATCATACTACCTTGATTAAGGATATTATGTCTAACAAAGAAGGTTGTTTATTATGCTTTTTCATTTATCACTTCTTGAAAAATATTCTTAAGTTGCTTTAATCTTCTGATTTCTTTTTGCAGAGGCTGAGAAGGAATTTCGCAATAAAATTAAAGATTTGGAGGCGAAGCTTGTCGCCCGTGACTCCAAATATCGCAGGCTCAAGAAACAATTGGTTGTCACTGTTTCCAATAATAGCAAGGATGCTACTCGCGTTCTTAATGCTGCTATTAAGAAAGTCTATGCTGATAATGGCATTCCTCTTTCGAAATATCATCTTGTTGACGTTCCCCCTAATGAAGAAACTTCCGACATCTCCGATAGCAAAAGAGAGTATGAGGAGGATGAGGCAACTGATGAAGAAGATAACGAATCTGAATCTGAGGAAGTAAACGAGGACAACATAGGAAAGAAATAGTTCTTTTGTTTTTCGAAGAAATAGGGAGAGATCTTTTCTTTTTTGTCTCGTTTGTAAATCATTTGTCAGTTCTTTGTACATGTGTAATATTTCCCAACTTTTGAATCTTCTTCTTTGATGTAAGCTTCTTGAATATCTGGAACTCCTTTAATGTATAGTTTCCTTGGTATATATCTATATTTACAAAAGAGCAAAAAACTGTTCTTTCCAGCAGTTGGGGTTAATTTGACAATAATAACATGTGCGACAATATTCGCTCAGGATAATAAATAGCCTATGCGTAAGTCTATCATATGGGGACGAATAACATCCTTCTATATCCTTTCATTCCCATACTTGCCTCTATTAGTCGTTGCAAGATGATTGAATTATGCAAATATTATTTTACCTTATCATACGAATGTACCTTTGTTTGTTGCCTCAACTTTCTTTTGTTTTATTCTTTCTCATCTATGCATCTGCTGATTTCTTCTTGTGAGTAATACCCTTTATTTTGTCAGTATGCGACTGTATTCGCATGCCTATTCGCTCCTCCCAAGAAAATAAGCCATTTATGTTGAGTAAGAAGCCTCGTGATATTTGCGTCTTTTGACACAATTCAGCTCCCTAATAAAGGGTTCCGTCCTTATATTCCCCCTGATTGCCCCTTCAAGGAGGCTTACCCCTACTGGGTTAGGGTGGGCTTCTCCCATCCAGTGATGCAATAACCAGTTATTTTCGCGGCCTCTTATCCCTCCGCCGAAATGGCTTATGGTTACGAGACCGCACCCTAAGTGGGGTTTCTTCAGACCGAATGCATCATAGTCAAGACTTGCCAAGAGCGGCCAGGTACGCTCCAGACGCCCCAGTAACTCTTGACTCAACCGTGTACCTCGGTGCCTTGATCCAGTTTCTGCACTCCTTAGGAGAGACCTTGTCACCTCAATCTTTCAATTTAGGCGCCTCTCCTGGATAGCCTTTTGTTTCACCCCAAATCTTCATGACTTGGGTTTCAGGGTTGGCGTTGCTTTCCCCCAAGTCATGCTAACTAGTTTCCGAATTATGACGCGCGTTAGGTCTTATTATTACCTCTTGCTGTATGCGAACTAGGGTGCACGCCAAAATTGGATAACTAGCCTCCCTAATTGGAGTCTTTACTTCTGTTTCCTTCTATTAAGGTCTTATTATAAGGTCTTATTTTTGCCTTAATCTTGTTTGATTTCTATCATTTAAGAAGAAAATATTTCATTTGCATTCATATTCTTGATTAATACAATATCTTTTTTCTTTTCTTATTCGCTTACATGATAATTATCTTTTTTTTTATGCCCGAGGCATCTTACTTCTTTCCTTTGCCTTCTGTGCTTCTTTGAGTTCGCACATGTTATCCAATACATTGATTCAAGTGAGTTCCATTTCTTCTGGTGTGTGAGAATTGCCGCAAGGACCATATCTTTACAGATGTTTTTGATTCCATAGCTCATTAGATGATTCTCCTTTCTTTTCATCTGCCAATTCATGTTTTCCATTGACAGCTACCTTCTTGATTTTATACGGCCCTTCCCACATATTTTCCATGTTTCCTTTACCACTTTTCTGATAACACTGTTTCTGTCTCAACACTAATTCTCCTTCTTAGATTTCACTCTTATCAACGCTCTTGTCGCGTCTGTATTCTTGTGCGATTGTTATCGCCTTTGCAGAGGTCTTCCTTTTCTCATTTTCTTTGTCCACAACATCTACCATTAACCTTTCGCCTCCCTGGCTCTCATTTATCTGCGTCTTCCAATTTCTTCGCTTGCTCGCACGTTCCTCACACTTCTCAACATCAATCTCATGACATGTTTTTTCTTCATTTGGATCTTCTCTGATTATTCCTACACCTTGAGGTAGACGAAAGTTAATGCATTGATGGAAGGTGGATGCCACTCCTAGAATGCTATGTAACCATGGTATTCCTATCAGAGCATTATAGGGTGATTCTACATCAATGACACATAATACAATTTCTGTTGATAAGCTCCTTAGAGGAATTCGCATCGTTATCACTCCCTTTGGCTTGTTGGATGCCCCGTTGAAACCATAAATCTTATAAGTTTACGGGATTAATTCCTCGTCTTTACCACCCATAGTCTTGTATGTGTGATAAAATAGAATATCAACTGAACTGCTAGGATAAGTCAATATCCTATTGATGGCCCATGTGTCTGCGTTCTCCTCTTCATCTTCATCATCTTTTGCTTTTAGATTGATTTCTAGCTTAACCACTAACGGGTTATCGTGCGGTTCTCCACCTCCTGGTACTTCTTCTGCGTTAAATGAAATAGGTTGCTTTTGCTATTCCTTCAAGGGCGATATCTTCGCAAGGTTAAGTATCTCTCGTCCATCACTATCTCTTGCATAAACTCGGGTTAAGACATTATCATGAAAATCTTCTATGCACTTGAATGAATTTATTATGGAATTGCAGTATAGATTCTTTGCCTTGGCTCCTACCTCAATCAGATATGTATTCCTTCCTATCTCCGCACCTTGTGCGCGACCTTCTGGTGGTGGTGGTGGCGGTAAATTCTGCGGTTTCTATACCAGAAAGTGATTTAGCTTCCCTTGATCAATCATTCTTAATATGCTTTTCTTCACATTCCTACAGTTATTTGTTGTGTGGCCATGAAAGCGATGGTAGGCGCAGAATTCTGCTTCTTCTCCCTGGTGGTGGCTCATTTCCCATATTTGGTGGTGCTGGTATTTCTTCCATAAAAATTATAGCTTCCCAGATTTTTTCTACTGTAGTATTTAGATGCGGCATCTTTATGTACTCCCAGACTACTTTATTACCTCCTTGACCTTGATTATAATATTTCTTTTGACCTCCATATCCTTCTGACTGATTATCAAGTCTTTGAATCTTATTATTTCCTCTACGATTATTGAACTGTCTTTCTCTTTCCAATTCTTCTTGATCTCGACTACCCATTGATACTAGCTTCTGTTGATCTCCAATCATCACTTTTTCTTGTTTTCCTTGAGACATGCTTGCTACTGTGTTTGTTATCTTTGGGAGTAGATTTGCGTTCCCTGCTTTCGTACTGGTGTTAGCAACAGGATAAGACTCCATTTTATTCTGCTTCTATTCAAGAGCTATATATTCCTCCTGATATTCGCGCAGCTCTGTCATTGATATGGTGCCCTTAATTCTGAATATTTGCGTGTATATCAAGTCTGTAGCGAAGAGCGCGTTAATGAATGCTAGTATGAGGCTTTTCTTATCTACTCGACCAGCTATTTCACTACACATAGTTCTCCACCGCATAGTTAAGCTTCGCAGGCCTTCATTTGTTCTTCTTCGAAAACCAAACACATCCTCTATTCCTGGACGTAATACATTACTACTGATATATGCTCCTAGGAATATTGATTGTAGATGACTAAATGATCGGATTGTTCTCGTATGTAATCCCTCAAACCACTTCAAAGCTTCTCCGGATAAGCTAGCCGGAAAATACTTGCATAAAACCGCATCATTATTTTCCCACTGTATTAAAGATCTCGCGTAAGATTTTATGTGTTGTACTGCACAAGTGGTTCCATCAAAAATATTAGTAAGCGGTGGTAGATTGCATTTGGTTGGTATTGCCCCCATCTGTATTTGCCTTGCAAATGGCATTTTTTCCTGCTTCTTCAATGGCCTCATCCAACTGTCGCCTTCCTCCTTATCTTCTTGTTGTCATCATTTCTCTTACTTCTGCCAACTCTTTTAAGATTTGTTCATTCATAACATGATTCGTGTCTTGTTGCATTGGCCTTGCTTTTCTTTCCCTGTTTTCACGTCCGCTTTGACGTATGGCCTCTTGTAATTCTCGTTCTTCAGCTTCTTCTCTTCTTCTTCTACGTCGTTCTCTTTCATCTCTTGCATCAATCTGTGCGATGTTATGTCTCTCAGCTTCATCTGCGCGATCACGTTGACGTCTTAGCATTTCTCTTCCTTGCAATATCATCCTTCCTTGTTCGGGGTCATTCTCATCATCTTGATCATGACGGATGCGATGCCGCTCGCCTCGTTCTTCATGTCTATTACCTCTGTCATCCTCTCGCGTGCGGATACCGATCATCTACTGGTTGTCGTTTTATGCAATATCCACCGCGTGGATCCTGTAAACCATCATTTGCTGGAAAGTTTTCTGCGATATTATCCAATGGAGGTTCTTGTCTGGTATCTGTGCGACTAGATTGGCTACGTCTTGACGTACTTCAGCTTGACCTCGACCTTGAGCGTGTGGTGCTTCTTGATCTTTTCTCTTGTAACCTTAGGTTCTCCTCTCTTAACTTATTATTCTGGCGCGTCAGATTCACACGTTCTTCATCCTCTCTTCTCCTTTCTGCAACCAATCTTTGTCGAAGTTCTTCGATTGTCATGTTCTCTTCACTTCCTTCTATAAGTCCTTCCTCCACAGTCCTTTGTTCATCTTCTTCTGTTAAATATGTTTGTAAGGTATGAACACGTACTCTATCGTATTCGATAGTGTTATTCTGCATAGGTTCACGTTGAATCGGAGGTTGGAATTGATTGCCTTGGTTATTTCTTTCCCCCATCCTTGCCGATTCAGCGATTTCACTTCTCCTTCTTCCAGCGATTCTTCTGCTTCTTCTTGCCGGAATTTCTTTTTCTGCTGTGGTTCTGTCTCATCATGTTTTCGCTTTTCAAAGATAAAAATACTCTTTCAAGAACTAAAGATTTTACTAATGATGATTGTTTTTCTGAAGCAACAAAGATTATTCACAGAATTTTTGGATCTAAATTCCCAAGTTTTTCCAAGACTATGAATATCTTCTAACTTGTTTTTAAAGAATTCCACCAACAGGGTATATCATTTCGAGCTGTTTCTAGCGCCAAATGTAGTTGCAGGAAATCCTACAACCACATCCTTAATGATATCTGAAGTACAACTCAAGTGATAATCATAAAATTCATAAGAACATTCATTAATATCTTTAAGTTGGATACAAGATTATGAGAGAGCTCTAACTTGGAGAATAAATAAACTCTCTTTCCTAAATTTCTTATCTAAACTCTCAAAAAGATCCCCCTTCATACAAGGTCGCTTAGTCCCTTATATAGGGGTTTACATAGTGGATGACAGCTAATATGTAGTGGAGTACAACTACTATTGTCTCATGCTCGTGCTACTTTCACCTCACGCTCGTGCTACTATTGCCTCACGCTCTTAATGTTGATAATGACGCACAACCTTGTAATTTCTTATCTAAACTCTCAATATAAATGCTAGAAATATAAATAGACACAAGGATTTTTTACATGGTTCGATCAATGTGATCTACGTCCATGGTTCTTCACTATGATTGTTGAAATTACATAAGTATTACATTTAGAATCTCCATTAATGGGTTCTTGGTAGAGCTCTAGATCTAGTTTTAGGTGATGGAGGAAGAAGATGAATACAAAAGATAAGGTTTACTCCCTTTTCTCTCTCCTGCGTTTCTCTTTATATAGGTGTTTACATAGTGGATGACAACTAATATATAGTAGAGTATATCTACTATTGTCTCATGCTCGTGCTACTATTGCCTCACGCTCTTAATGTTGATAATGACGCACAGCCTTGTACAAATGACGCACACTTGATATGTTGTGCGATATTTTGCCCCTACAAAGTGTAGACCTTTTAAATGCAGCTAAGAATCAACTTAAGTTTCTAGCAACTATTGATCACTACCGATGTCTTTACGATGATGGACCCGTTTTAGGTATATTAAAGAATAAGGTGATAGCATATTTACGTTGTATCGAATTGTTTTTGCTGCAGGTGTTTGTTCATCTCTTCTTAATGTATCTGTTACATCGGCTTCAAGTATGTGATTAATAATTTGTTAATCACTACTCCCCCGTCTCTAAAAGATAGACTTGTTTGGTTTTCATAAAAATTAAGAAAACCAATCATTGCAGCCACTTTTTCATGTTTTTCCTAATCTATCCTTGGTCCCCACTCATTTGTTATAAGGGAGATGGAAGAGAGAAGTGGTCCCCCTTAATATTAAGAGAGAAAAGAGAGAGAGAGAGAAGTGGTCCATCTATGGGTATACTAGTAAAATCATAACATTTGACTTTCCACATATGGAAACAAGCATATTTTTTGACATACCCAAATAAGGAAACAAACCTATCTTTTAGAGACGGAGGGAGTAAAAAATAAGAAAAGGTTAAACTGCATATCTGCAAACTAATTATATGACTTGACTAATGATTGTTGTGCTTTGTTCAATTTAGGAACAAGCCGACAACTTTTTCGCCAATGAAGTTACAACCTCGATGGGATTAAATTACCCAACTTTTCCATAAGAGCTTTGTAGTTTTTCTTTACTATTTTACTCACCGGAAACGAAAAAGAACAAAATTCATATATACCTGTAGAAATACGTTAGTCTTTGAACTCTGCACTTTTGACTTTGATATTTGGTGCCTTTTCAACCAATCCTAAGTATTATATTTCATACAGTGAAGTATGAATAAGTGGTGAAATTTTACATCAACTAATCAAATTATTGGCCAAACAGAACTAGTCATAAAAACTCAAGGTGACCAAACCTAAAAACTTGTTCAAATGTTGGGATCTATGAAAACTCCGTCTTAAACAAAATTGATACAAAAACTCCAAATTTCAAAATTGGTTTCATCAAATTTTATGATGAATTAGTTTCATCAAATTCTTTGGGGTTTTTTTTTTTTTTTTTGTGTTACTTTTGTTTTGATGGGTTTTTTGTGGATGAATAGTGACACCTTTGGGGTTATAACTCGCGGACGGTTCACCAAAATCTAAAAAAAAAAAAAAAAAAAAACCATATATCCGCAGGCAAGGTTCAGTGGTTCACCTTGTTTTACTTCATTATGGGTGGGTGTGATTCGAGTCTTCTTAACTTTTTGCTGGAGCTGTACATTTGTAGGAGGGGGGAATAAGGTAGCCTGAGAACAATGGTTTGGTGAAATGCATGAAATTTTACTTAATATATCAACAAATTCAGTAAGTAATCCGAACTCTGGAAGCCAAAAAAAATACAAAAAAAAACATATCAAATATCCACTTTTTTTTTAATGTGGTTCAGAGGTGAAAACATAGTTGATCACACATTATAGTTCTCTCCAAAAGGCGGGAATTGCTCATCTTTTAAGTGATAACACAACTACTGGGTTATGACACCGCGTCTCTTTGTGTCGTACTCTCATTGCTTATTTTGATCATGTGAAGCCTCGTCATGATCGGAAGGAGTCTTAAGACTCTTTAACTCTCGAGCTTTTCGATTCTTCTGGTCAGAATGTTGTACGTCAGAAAATCGTTCCAAAGATTACAACTTCTAAGGAGTACAATATCGCGATCCAACGAATTCAATGCTGCAAGCTTATAGTAGTTACTGATATTACTTATATCAACATCCTTGTGAACCAAATACCAATCCCATTCATCTTCATTACAGTAGTTCTCCACGAGACGCAGTTCCCATAAATTCAACTTATGGTTGCTAACTGAACAGTAGCATAGATGCCCGTTTAGTTGTGCCCCTAGACATCCATCTCTATCGTATTCCACAGGCAAGCGAAGAGCCCTGCATTGATATAAACTATCACTGCCCTTGTAATTCCTGATATCAATAGTTGTAATTTCTGCGCTCTTTTCTCCATTAATCCAATATAATACTCCACTATGGGCGACCACATTCAATGAAGTAAAAGTTTTAATGGTTACAGTTGTTCCCGGTGGACATGAAACCCTTCGAGTTTCCCATGCGTCATTGTCAGAAGAGTAAACTTCAAGGTCAAATTCATTTGACGGGGTCCAAATTTGTGGAATACGCATGACTGTTGTGGAACGGGAACGGAATGCAGTGGAAGGTCTACTAATGATGCAGTGCCCGGCAATCCATTTATCAGAGGGTCGTGGAATAGAGATATCTTTTCCGGTAAATAGATTGCAGACATAGTATGTGTCCTGGTAATATCTTAGGTCTGGATGATTATACCCCCAAGAATTTTCGGAAAAAGCAGTCCCGAAGATTTGAGACAAAAAGCGGCTAGCGGCTAATGTCGAGTCACTAGATTTTGTTGTTTCTTGACAGAGAGCTAAACCATAGCTTGATCCCAAACAAAATTGATTTTCTTTGAATGTGATTGAACCACATAGAAACTCAAAGTTACGCCCATCACGAGTATTAAGAATTGGAGTGCGATAGTAATTAGGAGTTGTAGTTGAAGCTAATATGTCAGCGTTTGAGTTCTTTTTAAGGACGTTTGCATTTATATTTTGTAGACAATGAGTATTATAAACTACGAACCATGCAATGAAATTATCAGCACCTGTGTACTTTGCTAACCACTTGTTTACGAAAGCTGGGTTAGATATAACAGAATGCCATACCTTTGAGACGCCCTTGCACTTGAAGATAGAGTCTTGACCTAAACGAAGAAAGATATCAAACAAAATATCCTCGGATAGTTTCGTTATGGGTGATGATGATTCCTGCAGCGGCCTCTCATGCAATACGCTAAGCTTTGAATAAGAATAAGTAGTTTTTTTTTTCTTTTTTTGAAACAATCTGTTACAATCAGATTACCCATATAGTTATTAGATTAATATATATGATGTAAAAAATCATGGAAGTATTTATATAGACACAAAACCTAGATAATTTTGGCACTTGAATTTTAGTGAAACTAGGAAACTTGCGAAAGAAAGAATTAGATAATTAAGTAGTTGTGTATAGTCCTAGACTTCTTCTCATGACCTTAATTGTAAGAGGAAAGGGAAAAAAAAAACAAAAAACAACTCAAATATCCACTTTTTATAATGTTGTTCAGAGGTGAAAACATATGGTTGATCACCCGTTCACATTTTTCTCTCCAAAAGCCAGGAATTAATTGCTGATCTTTTAAGTGATTACACAACTACTGCGCGTTGACTGCGTTTCTTTGTGTCGTGCTCTCTATATATGCTTGATCATGTGAAGCCTAGTCACACTTGAAAGGGTCTTCACTCTTAAGCTTTTCGGTTCTTCTGGTCCGAATGTTGTATGACCGAAAACCAGTCCAAAGATTACAACTTCTAAGGAGTACGATATCGCGATCCAATGGATTCACTGCTACAGGCTTATAGTTACAATATTTACTGATATTACTTATATCAACATCCTTGTGAACCAAATACCAATCCCATTTATCTTCATTAGAGTTCTCGGCCAGGCGCAGTTCCCATAAATTCAACTTGTGGTTTCCAACTGAACAGTAGCACATATGCCCTTTCAATGGTGCCCCTAGACATTCATCTCTATCGTACTCCACAGGCAAGCGAAGAGCCCTGCATTGATGAAAACCTTCCTGCACTTGTCATTCCTGAGATCAATAGTTCTAATTTCTGCACTGCTTTCTCCATTAATCCAATAGAATACTCCATTATGGGCGACTACATCCAGTGAAGTAAGAGTTTTGATAGTTATAGTTGTTCCGGGCGGACATGAAACCCTCCGGACTTCCCATTCATATTTGTCAGAAGAGTAAATTTCAATGTCAAATTCTTTGGACGGGGTCCAAATTTGTGGAATACGCACGATCATTGTGGAACGTAACCATGCATGCACAGCAGAAGGTCCACTATACATGCAGTGACCGGCAATCCATTTATCAGAGGGTTGTGGAATTGCGATAGCTTTTCCGTTTAGTAGATTAATAAGATAGTATGTTTCCTGGTAATGTCTTAGTTCTGGATGATTATATCCCCAAGAATTTTCGGAAAAAGCATCCCCGAAGATTTGTGACCAAAAGCGGTTAGCAGCAAACAAGAAGTCACTAGATTTTGTTGTTACTTGACACAGAAATAAACCATAGCTTGATCCCAAATGAAATTGGTTTTCTTTGAATGTCATTGAACCATATAGAAACTTTAAGTTACCCCCATCAATACGACCAATAAACCGAGTGTCATAATAAGGAGTTTCATCCGTTGAAGCTAATGTGTCAGACAACTCTAAGTTCTCCTTCTTAACGACGTTTTCATATTTTTGTAGACAATGTGTATCATAAGCCACAAACCATGCAATAAAATTATCAATACTCGTGTACTTTGCCATCCACTTGTTTATGAAAACTGGGTTAGATATAACAGAATGCCATAACTTTGAGACACCCTTGCAGTTTAAGATACAGCCATGACTTAAGCGAAGAAAGATATCGAACAAAATATCCTCGGATAGTTTCGTTATGGGTGATGATGATGATTCTTGCGGTCCCTCAAGCAACAAGCTAAGCTTTGAATAAGAACAAGAAGTTTTTTTTCTTTTGAAACAAGAAGAAGAAGTTATTGTCGCTAAATCTTTTACAATTTGATTACCCATGTATCGTTATTAACTTAATATATGATTTTGTTGTTGTATTTACATAGAGAAGTTGATAGCTTATAACCCTAGATAGTTTTGGTACTTGAATCCTAGTGAAACCAGAAAACTTCCGAAGGAAAGAATTGGATAATTAATTGGTTGTGTATAAACTAGGAAACTTCATATCTGCAAGATATATTATATATATATATATATATACCTGTAGAAATACGTACATTATTTTTAGCAACTTGGTTTACATTTCTAACATACTTTTGCGAACTGCGAAAAAATTTGTTGCACCTATATTATTCAGAGTGCAGAGTTTTGTTGGAGCTGTGCATTCGAAAGAAGGAAATGCTGGCAGTCTATCCTCAAAAGAGTAGCATGAGAAAAATGATTTGGGGAAATGCTTGAAAATTTACTTAATATATTAACAAATTCAATAGAAATCCAAACTGCAACGAACAAATAAAAATAAAAAAAAAAAAAAAAAAAAAAATCAAATATCCACTTTTTTCGGGTGTTGTTCATATGTGAAAACATAGTTGATCATCCCATTCATAGAGTAACTGTAGGATCGTAATATCGCAACAAACAAGGTTCGCGGGATTAATAAACGACAGCATCGCGAAGGAGTCGCAGGAGCTAAAATAAACGACGCAATGAATAACGACAAGCAAAACATAAAGAAGACGTGAAACCTGGCGAGGGTTAAGAAGTGTCGCGAGAACGAATGTTGGTGCATCTGCGACACTTCGCGGGACATTTCCGAAAATAAAGGATAGCTTAGCTGTCATCCACTATGTGTTACCCTATATAAAGGGGGCTGAGCGAATCTGTGAGGGAGAGATCTTTTTGGAATTGTAAAGCAAGTCAATAGGAGAGAGAAAGTTTAAGAGTGCTTTAATTTCTAAGTGTAATTCTGTTTTCTCTCAATCAATAAATGTTCTTGATCTTACATCTTTTAATGGATTAATTAAGCAAAATTGAGTAAGGGGTGTAGTGTGGGATTTCCCGCAACTACATATGCGCTAGAATGAGGATTGAACAGAGATTGACGTAGAAATTGGAAAGAATTTGGATTAACGAGAGAAAAGGTTTGAGAAGATACTCAAAAATTCATTGAAAAAGAACAATGGCTAGAAGAAGAAATGTACAAGGACAACCAACGATTGTAAGAAGAAGTGGGAGACTTATTTGGAGAAAGGAGGAATGAAACAGGAGAATCGTCAAGGATGAATATGAGAAATGATGGAGAAGATCAAAATCGACCCACCGATCTCCCAGGTAGCAAACGCAATTTGTGGATTATGATAGAGTAAGTGTGCATACTTGGAGGTCGATTCAAGACGAGAGGGAAGAGGAGCAGCACTGGTGAACAATGGACAAGGAGGAGGCGAGCAAGGAATGGATGGAGAAATGAATCGAGAAACGAAGAAATCGCAGCGTTAGAAAGATTGAGACAAACAATACACGAAGAGAGACGACTAGAGGCAGAAGAACGAGCAAACTTGACAAGACAAAATCATGAATTGAGGATGGAAAATATGAGATTGCAAAATAGGAGATCAAGAAGTAGCGTGAGATCAAGTTCAAGATCGAATAGGGAAGAAAGAAGGAGAGTTTTACCAACAGAAAGCACCGAGGAAGAAAACCAACAAGAAACACAAAATCCAAGCACAGAGCATGGCGAGAGAAGAGGGGAAGTGGAAGATCGTTATATTCCTCAGCCCGAAAATCTTCAAAATGAGCGGAATGGGGAAAATCAAGGAAACATGCAACTCCAAGGGCCGAATGACCCAACCGCCGGAAGGGAGAATAATCTTGCACGGGAGAGAAGATTTGAGAAGAAACAGAGAGATCGAGGATGACATTGAGATACACTACATTGAACAAGCGCGGCTAGCTCGCGAGAGAGAAAGGATAAGAGCAGAAATGGAAAATCAAGAGATGGAAGAGGCAATCCGCAGAATAACCATGACAACCGCGAAAGAAGGAGGGAACAAAATCGTACCAATAGAAATATTAACGAAGAATATGAGAGGGTGCGAGATGAGAGCCGAGAGACAGCCCAAGAATAGAGAACAACCGATATAATGGCGTGCGAATTGACGAAAGAAACGAAGAAGAGCGTCGCAGGAAAGAAGAGGAGAAAATAACGAGAAAGAAGGTCAAAATAGGCACGAGCGAAGAAGGAGAGAGAGAGAGCTAAAAGACCAAAGTGGAATCAACCCGAGGCAAATGAACAAATCTTGAGAGAACTGGCTGAAATGAGAGGATTCTTGAATAGTAGAAGGGAAGGAGGAAGGAAACAATTAGAGCGAAGCCATCGCAGAAGCGCGAAGAATCCCTTCACGCTAGAAGTACTGAGATGGGAGGAATACCTCCTAAGTGCAATCTACCTGCATTAACCAACATCTTTGATGGAACAACCTGTGAGGTACAACATATCAAGGCTTATATGAGATGTATGTTACAATGGGAGAATCACGATGCTATACTATGCAAATATTTCGCATCAAGCTTAATAGGAGAAGCATTAAAATGGTTTGAAGGTCTGCCAAGGAACACAATCACATCATTTAACCATTTACAAGCCACATTCGGGAGCATACATAAGTAACAACTCTTCGCGACCGTGTATTGAAGATGTATTCGGGTTGAAACAAAGGGTTGGCGAGAGCTTAAGGCGATTGACAATAAGATGGAGGACCATGTGTAGCGAAATGGCGGGACGGGTTGAGGAAAGATATCTCATACTCTCATTTGTGAATGCTCTCTTCGCGACCAACTTGTTATATGTTCAAATTTTTAGAATCAAAAATACAATCACAATGGCGTGAAATGCGAGAATTACAGGGAAGAATATATTGCCTTAGAAGAAAGACAGAATGAAATGAATTCTTATCCGATCGCGAACACAAACTCTAATGTCGCTAACGCAAGCTTGCTGCCTCAATTCATAAATACGGTGGCGAGTACTTCGCAAGGACAAAAGCAAGCAAGGAAAGCCGATGAGGGACAGCGAGAAGATAGTAGCCATGGGAAGCCACGATCAAGAGGAATTTGAACGAAAGGAACTATTACAACCGTAATGTTAGCAATAATAAGATTCAGAGGCTAGATCATGTGCAAGAAACATACGGTGGACGAAGGCAAAATAACCGTGGAGGGCAGAGAAGTCGCAGAATAGTATGGGAAGAGATTAAGATGCCTCCACTGAATGCTAGTGTGGAAAAGATCTGGGAAGCTATACTTGTGATGGAAAATGTACCAACACCTTGGAACGTGGGAATGGAACCACCGCCAAAGCGATAGAAGTCATGAATTTTGTTCTTACCATCGCTTCCATGGGCATCAAACAAACGATTGTAGAAACATAAAGAGAATTATTCTCGGAATGATTGATCGGGGAAGCTAAATCACTTTCTAAAGGGAGAAGAAACGGCCAAACATTACCACCACCACCGAGAGATGCATAGAACGATGTCGGCGAAAGGAAAGGAAACATTTGTGATAGAAGTCGGGGCAAAAGCTAAAATTTGAATTGCAACTCTATCGTCCACTCCTATCGCACAATCGAAGATTTTCATGACAACGTGCTCGGTAGAGTCTTTGCGAGAGATGCTAATGATAAAGAAAAATGAGTCCAGCGAGAACATGTGATTAGAAAAGTGGCAAAGTGAAGACTATATCTTTCTCTCTGCAGATGAAGTGCCAAAAGGAAGAGAAACACATGATAGCCCGTTGGTTGTGAAACTAGAGATTAACCCAAAACCAGTTGATGGAGAAGATGATGAGGCGAGAAGCTTGTCGGGCGATCAACCAGAATCCTAATCGACACCAGGGAAGTTCGGTGAATATTCTCTTTACCATACTTACAAGACGATGGGAGGAAAAGATGAGGATTTGATCCCCCTCGACATACAAGATATATGGCTTTAATGGCACCGCAAACAAGCCAAAGGGAGAGGTTCACATGAGAATACCTCTACAAGGATTATCAAACGATGTTTTATTCTGTGTGGTTGATGTGGAATCCCCGTATAATGCACTGATTGGGAGGCCATGGCTTCATGAAATCTTGGGGGTCGCCTCAACATACCATCAATGTATAAAATTTCCACATCCTAACGGCATTGGTATTATACAGGGAGATTGGAAGGAATCGCAACAATGTCATGAGGTCGATGTAGAAAGCTGTGAAGAAAGAAATGCCAAAAGAAAGGGTTGGAAGCAACATGTGAGAGATGAGCAGAGAAAGGAAAAACTAATGGTGGATGCTATAGAAGTAAGGACTGAACATGCCTTGCGAGGTGAATGCCTAGAGACAGGCGAATATTATGATAAGAAAGGAGCAAAGGATATGAGGAACAAAAGGCATAAGGAGTGAATAATCAACAAAAACAGGAGAAAAGGTAGCAATTGAAGTAATGATGTGCGAGAATCTTGCAGCCAAGAGTATATGGGAATTCAGTTAAGAAATGAAAATGAAATACAACAAGTGAAACGGAACTATGCGAATACTTCGTAAACAAATATCAGCAAATAATGAAAACATGAATGATTGAATGATTTAACAAATATGAACGAGTAAAAGAATGGGACGAACCTTTATGGCGTACACCCTAGTTCGCGAATAACATTTCGTAAGAGGCAAATGTAAGACCTAAAGTGCGTCATATAAGGGGGTATCTCTCGACATGGCTCAGGGGGAAGGTTACACCGCTCCCGAAGCCCGAGTCATGAAAATTTGGGGCCCATGAAAGCCTATCCGGAGAGGTACCTTGGATTCCCAACTATATATATAAGGTTATACCCTGGTTGGGCGACTCGAGGGTCTCTTCCAAGGAGTCAGTGTATGCTCAAGGCGCCGAGGTACACGGTTGAGCTGAGTGCCCGGATGGATGAACCTACCCTGGCCATTCTTGGCAAGTCTTGGCATATGTTGCACTCGCCCGAAGAAAACTCCACTTAGTGGTGCGTCTCGTAACCATAAACCATATAGGTATAAGGGATAAGAGGCTGCGAAAACAATCAAGTTGTTGTTAAGACCGGATGGGAGGAGCTAGTCTTGTATGGCCGATGTTTCGCCTCCTTGAAGGGGCAACCGAAGGGGAGATGATAAGGGCGACGCTCTCCATTAGGGGAGTGTCAAAACAGACGCAAATGTCATAAGGCTATGTTTTCGCAAGAGAATTTAGGCTCGTCATATTTGTGCAATGATCTGCAGAGGCAATAATACTAACGCGAGGGTAAGGCGAGATCAATGGGTCTTTACACGACGATTGTACGGACGTCCTGCGATTTCGTCGCAAGACGACAATGTCATGGGGCTTTATGTTCGCAAGGATATTTAGGCCTATCATATTGTCGCAACCAAAACATCCTGCAGAGGCAAAAATACTTGGAGAATGATAAGGCAAGATCAATGGGTCTTTACATGCAAGTGTAAAGACGCCCGCGATTTTGTCGCAATGAAAGGTGGCAGGGGAAGACCTCTAATTAGGGAGGTCTAACTTGGAAGACCACACAAAAATGATAAGACAAGGTCAATGGGCCATTGCATGAAAATGTAAAGGCGGCTCGCGACCTTTGTCGCAACAAGAAGAGAGAGAATAAAGATTACCGAAATAACAAGTGGGATTCTTAACTTATGAAGATACTCGCGACTCGTCGCGACGATACATTTCGACAACAATAAAATTATTATCCAACAAAATACATGATGACAATGAAATCTTCCATCCGAAGATAAATAAAGAGGCAAGTATGGGAATGGAAAGGATGAAATATTGTTATTCATCTTCAGATGCAAGAGTTATACATCAATAATGTTAGTCAATTATATTACAAGGAAGAACTTCCGAAAAAGGGGAGTGAAGATTGAATTTAGGGGGGAACAATATAAGAAGTACACTATAATAAAGAGATACAGAAATGTACAGATATTAGAAAAATAAAGAAAACAAAAAGAATTATTTCTTTGGTGATTCTTCTCCTTCATCCGATTCTTGATCCTATTATTCTCATCGCTGTAATTTTCTTCTTCGCTAGCCTCACTATCGAAACGCCCTGAGACAGGCAGATTCTCAGGAACCTTTTCAGAAAGCCAGGGATATGAATGCAGAGGGATATTGTGGTCCTTACAAACATACTCCATGGCTCCATTGCACGAAACGAACGGCATCATTATTAAAATTCGCCCTTTGTCGTTTCAAATTGTTTCTTCAACTTGGAATACTTATTATTACGAAGGGGAGAGACTCTTTGCGAAATTTGTTGTTTTTCGATTCAAGTTCTTCAATTCTGTTGGAAATTCCTTGCTCGCTTCTTTTCGCATTCAAGCTCTGCACAATTCTAGCTTGAAATCTTTTCTCGGACTCTACAAAGAAGTAACAACAAGTTAATAGTTTACAAACAAGACAATGGAAGTAAGAAATGGTAAGGTGTAATAAGCAACCTTCTCTGTCGGATATCATATCTTTAATCAAGGAAGTATGCTCTAAGATGAAGACTAACATCAACACCTAGGTTATTTCTGGCATTATCTAAAACTTTCGCAGCCCAGGCGAATTCATCGTCACTATTTATAACAAGGAGTGAACGAATTTGATCTTCTCGTTCACTAAGCAAGGAATTCTGGCGAAGCAATTCATCTCGCTCAATTTGTAGTTCAAGAAGAGATTTCTGAAATGATACTAATGCTTGTGCACCATTGTTAGCAATGCGATCTTTGTCATCTATATGGTCACTAATTTTCTTCCTCAAAATTTTGGTTTCTTTACGAGATTCAAGAAACATTTGTTTAAATTGGTTGGCCGCACTTAAACCAGATCTATGTTCAATCTCTAAAAGGCGATATTTGGTCTGAAGTTCATTTAATGAAAGGGAGTTAATTTTGTTTGATGAACTACTTAAAGAGTTGTTGAGGTAAGCGAGAAGAAGGTTATTATCCATAGGTTCAGGAAACGTATGAAGAAGAATAGCCTCATCTGGGAGAGATTATATACATCCGCGAAGGTAGTAAGTTAGGTAGCAGATATGCGACCGATAAAATAAAAATAATAAAAGGAAGTAAAATTTTATACCATAAAGTTGCTGATTAGCGTTCTGAAGAGTGGACACCCTATCCCTTTGGGAGTCAAGTTCGGTACTTAACTTTTGAATTCTCTCGTCTTTATCGCGAGATGACGCAGCTTCAATTTCTAATTCTCGAATCTTCTTGTTCAATTGCAAATTCTTCTTTTCAAGATTGTTGCGTCTTCTCTCGAGATCTGAGGCAACTACAAAAGAAGTTCTTCCAACCTATGAAAGAAGATAGAAAAATCATTAATATATATATATATTTAAAAATTTTAAATTAACAGGAAATATGCATGCGTACCAAAGATCCAAGTGCATTCAAGAAGTCAGAGACACAATTCTAGAGGCTCCATGGAAAGAACTATTGCCCTCTAGAAAGTAGCATTACACACGTTTGCGAGAGCCCCGCAAAGGGAAGCTAGGGAGCATCTCCCATTCCTGGAAAGAGTCTGAAAAGATGCTAGATAACTGATCCATAGGAGAACCGGTCAATGGAGTCTCTCTAGCGAGAGAAGGATTAGAGACATGGTTATCCTCGTCAGAAGATTCGGAGCCTGAGCTAAGGCGAGAAGAAGGTTGAATCTTTCGCTTCTTAGTTAATGGAGCAGAAGATTTGTTTTTGCGAACGATGGTTTTACCCTTACTTTTAATCTTCGCGGCTATAGCTTCTTCAACTCCAACCTTCGCATACATTAAAGATAAGAAAAGAGGCAACAATATTGTTTCAAATAACAAAGGAAATGTTTCTTACTTCACCCGTAGCGATCGAAGTATCGTCGTGAGTACTCTCCAACGGATTATCCTTGTAGCTTCTTCTCAATTTGGCGATCTAAAAATTTCATAAACTCAGCAAATATAAAAAGAAAGTTGCAAAGGCAAGATTTGAAATGGGAAACATACCTCTTTTGCCTTATCGGGCCATTTGAATTCCCAAGGATGATATCCTGCGAGACTCGCAGGAAGAATATGCGAACCCGCGATATAAGGGCCATTTAAAATTAAGGGTACCACCCACCACTTCTCATCTTTGGAGTGGCGAGGAGTAGTATTATTGCCCGGTGCCACTCAATATCTTGCATAAGTAATTTATCCTCGTGGACATTATCCTTCTTTTTTAGGCGAATGCCCCAAATGAGATTTCGCATTCCTCATCTTTATCACTTCGAATAATTCTCAAAAAGTTCTCTACAAAGTGTACTTCTCAAGAGCCTATTTCCAAGTCTGCGAAGTCGGGGTGTCTAACAAAGATTAGGATATAAAGATCCTTTCACAAAGACCACGATTCGCGAACTCAAGCATTAGGCGAATGCAATCGCCACTTAATTGATAAAATGCCCGAGAGAAATTTTCATGGGCCAAGATTTCATAAAATAAAGGCATCTCAGGATTGTATAAGGGAATGGGAAGTCCCGCGAGAAGCCGACCTAGCGAGACTATAATTTTTTGATCATCACATTGATGATCGAAAAACAACTTTTGAAAGAATAGATGAAGATTCTTGATCGTGAATGGTTGATAGAGTAAAACCCTTCTCGAGCAACTTCGTTGAACTTCCTCAAAAGAAGCTTTATATGCACGACTAATGAAAGCCATTATCGTATGGGAATGGATGGGAGGTTGAGATTAGGATCGCATTAGAAGAGACGAAGAAAAGATTTGCAAGTGTGAGCGCAAATTGCGGAAGGAGAGAATCAAAGAGAAGTTGCAGAGAGAAACTAAAGAATGAAAAGGAGAGGAAAAGAAAACTATATATAGGGAAAAAGATCCTCGAGAAAAACGAGGTCATTTAATGCGAAGAGACATGAACGGTCAAGAATAAACGGTTGAAAGAGACGTGTCAAGAAAAGACATTAATAATCAAAATCCTGTAAAAGTACAAAATCAAAATGAGATAAAGATAAGCAATCGCATGAAAGAAATCAAAAGAATCACTCTCATGATACTCTTCCCTTCGCAGGAGAAATATGAGGAGAGACAGAGACGACACTTCGTATGTATCTCAAAGAAGCTTCGTAACTTCGCCAAAGAATAGAGGCAAGTACGTACTTTTCAAGGAAAAGTATTCTTCCGCCGTTCCTTCATCAACAAAGACCAAAGATTACTACAACAATGAATTTTTCCTTCAAATCGCTCTTCAAGCAATATTCAAGGAAAAAGAGGCAAGATGTAGGATCGTAATATCGCAACAAACAAGGTTCGCGGGATTAATAAACGACAGCATCGCGAAGGAGTCGTAGGAGCTAAAATAAACGACGCAATGAATAACGACAAGCAAAACATAAAGAAGACGTGAAACCTGGCGAGGGTTAAGAAGTGTCGCAGAACGAATGTTGGTGCATCTGCGACACTTCGCGGGACATTTCCGAAAATAAAGGATAGCTTAGCTGTCATCCACTATGTGTTACCCTATATAAAGGGGGTGAGCGAATCTGTGAGGGAGAGATCTTTTTGGAATTGTAAAGCAAGTCAATAGGAGAGAGAAAGTTTAAGAGTGCTTTAATTTCTAAGTGTAATTCTGTTTTCTCTCAATCAATAAATGTTCTTGATCTTACATCTTTTAATGGATTAATTAAGCAAAATTGAGTAAGGGGTGTAGTGTGGGATTTCCCGCAACTACAGTAACATCGGCTTGCACAAGACATACACTCATGTGGAGCAGTGATCTTTAACCTTTTTGATGATTTCCCTGGTCTTAATGTTGTACACCAAGAAATCGTTCCACATATTATAACTTCTAAGGAGTACAATATCGCGATCCAACGGATTCAATGCTGCGGGTCTATAGTTATAATAGTTACTGATATTACTTATATCAACATCCTTGTGAACCAAACACCAACCCCATTTATCTTTATCGATTTCTTGGCAAGGTGCAGGTTCCATAAATTCAACTTGTGATTGCTAAGCGAACAAGAGTACGAGATGCCCTTCCAATTGTGCGGCCTGTGACATCCATCTCTATCATACTCCACAGCAAGCAAAGAGCCTCGCATTTCAGATTCCCAAACTCCCTAACTCCTCCCGATGAAAACCATCACTGCCCTTGTAATATCCGAGATCAATAGTTCTAACTTCCACACTGTTTTCTCCATTAATCCAATACGATACTCTATAATGAACGACTATATCCAGCTAAGTAAGAGTTTTAATAGTTAAACTTGTTCCCAGTGGACATGAAACCCTTCGGACTTGTGGTAATCGAACTTTTGTCCCTACTTTTGATGGTCTACACAAATATCCTTATCACATAATAATTTTGTCCCTCTTTATCTAAAAGCCCATCAGGGGCCCAATAACAAATTATTAACTTCCAAATATACCCCATGTGTGTTATCTTCTTTTTAATTTCTCAAAACTTCGTTTTTTTCTTCTTCTCGTATTTCTCTTTCAAGAACCACCAACACCTCTCGCAACTACCACCACTGACTCTCCGCCGCCGCCGCCACCACCACGTCCATCGCTATTAGCAATGCATCTATCTATCTACCTACTATCTTCTTCTTCTTCTTTTCTTATTAGCAGCCGACATCTCGAAATTTTTCCTCCATTTCCATCGCTCCACCACCGCCGTAACATCTCCATTGCTCCACCACCACCAAGAACATCTCCATCGTAACCATAACCACCACCACCACCTCCTTAGTCACCATCTACATCTCCATCTTTACAAATGATTCATGAACAGATGATTTATTAAATTTGAAAATGAGATAGATCTCGTGATTTATTAGATTTGATATCAACCTCGCAAACCTTGGAAGAACGAGATAAAGTCCCGGGCATTTGAGGAAGAAGTCTTTCCTGTTCATCCAAATCTATCATGTTCTCAATTTCTGAAATCTAAAAGTGGTCTTGTGAAATCGAAAACTTTTGCATCGCCTTCTCCACGGCGATAATCATCATCGATGAACATCATCTAATGCAAGCATTTTTAACATGCTCATGGTTTGATGTGGCGGACTCACGGAGAGGACTCTCCTAGTGATATGGAAGGCTTAGATGCTTGCAAAGACATGTTGCAAATCATATCACAGAGCCCAACACGGAATTGTGAATTCGTAAAACTGCATGTTGGTGGTGAAAAACGGAAGAGAAGAAATGTAAATTAAAGTTGTTGTTGTTGATTAAGGATATTTACTTAATTAGAGGTAATAATCATGTTTATCTCCTTTTGATTTTTCATTTTCTTATACTCGATCGATAAAATTGGTGTTGGATTTTGGTTTTGGTGGTGTGGTGGTGGTGGTTGTGGTGTTTGTAGATGTGTGATTTGTTGGTGGCAGTATTGGTATAAGTTGTTGTTACAGATATTGGATCAACTATGGTTTTGATCCATATATTTTGGATCAACTATGGTTGTTGATCCAATTGCAATGGATAAACATCCTTTGTTGATCCAATGAAATGGATAAACATCCATTGTTGATTCAATTGAGGTTGGTTTTGAAGTCGGTCTTGAGAGTTGGTCTTTATGAAGCTACGGGTAATGAAATATGATGGTTATATGGGTTGAAAGCGGTAAGTGATATTCGATCAACTATGGTTGTTGATCCATATATTTTGGATCAACTATGGTTGTTGATCCATCTATATGGGATCAACTACTGTTGTTGATCCTTTGAACTCATGTTTTGTAGTTTAAATCATGTAAATTTGTTCTAATGTTGAACTTGTGGTGCAATGGTAGCATGACCGACTCATGTCGATGATGCGTGTTCGACTCACGCCAAGTTCACTCCATTTTACATGGATAAACTATCATTATTGATCCAATTTTACATGGATCAACTTCCATTGTTGATCCACTAAAATTGGATCAACTTCGATTGTTGTCCCTTTTTTCTTGGATAAACTAGATAAACTTCTCATGTTGATGGTTTTGTTGGTGGATTCAAAAGCTGGTGATTAATCGGTAGCATTTTTCCATCAAGATGGATAAACATCCATTGTTGATCCAACTGCAATGGATAAATTTCTAATGTTGATCAACTTAGGGCTGACATGGGCGGGTATGGGTGGGTATAAGCTCAAACCAACCTCGCACCCACAGTCATGGTTTTTTTCATAACCAACCCCGCACCCACAAACAACGGGGCGGGTTTTGTTACCCACCAGTTACGGGTAGAGCGGGTTTGGGTTTAAACCCGCTTAAACCCGCAATAATTAGATATAATCCAAAAATTAGATATACCGATCGAGGAGGAGGAGTTCGCTATAACTGCTACACCACATCGAAATTTTCAAGATTACAATCCATGGAGTCCGCTTTAATATATTTCATGACGCGTGCGCCTAATTATAGTGATAGCAAATCGAATACGCTTTGTTTTATTTTTGATGGTAAAGAAATCTCGAACGTTAAGAAGGCCGGCTCTTAAATTGTCACCTCTGTGGATATGTTCACACACAAGACACCAACAACCATTGAAAACGTGTAGTCTCTCGGAGAAAGGGACAAAAAGAGGTGGTCTAGTGGAGCGAGCCGAACTTCTCAAGGCAGTGAAGGATTAGTCAGAATCAACGGTGTATATTGAGAGGGTTTTTTGGGCTGCATGGGCGGGTATGACCTAAAACCAACCTCGCACCCACAGGCATGGTTTTTTTTTTTTTTCCTTCAACCCCCGCACCCACAACGGGCGGGTATGGACAAAAACCCACGGGTTTAGCTGCATACGGGCGGGTATGGGTATCGTGGGCTGGTCTTGTGTTTGCCTAATCCAGCGCAATGGATAAACATCCATTGTTTGATTCAATCGAAATGGATCAACTACTTTTTGTTGATACAAAAAATTTGAACCATGATGGTGGTGGCGCGTCGGTGGTGACGGTGGTGGTGGCGGCGGCGGTGGTGACGGTGGTGGCGGCGGCGGTGGTGACGGTGGTGGTGGCGGCGGCGGTGGTGGCGGCGGCGCTCATGGCGAATTTGTGGTGGAGGAGGACTAGTGGTGGTGTAATGGTGGCGATGAAGGAGTGGTGGTGGAATATTGGTGGTGGTGGCGGTTGGTAGGTGGTGGTTGTTGAACGGTGGTGGTGGTGGTGGTGCTATTGGTGGTGGTGAAGTGGTAGAGGAAGAAATTTGTTCCATTTGAAATAAAGAAAATATTACATGGATGAGGGTATTAAAGTAATCTAATATTAAATGGATAAGGTTATTAAAAAAGGAGGGACATATTTATTGTTGCATAAGGATATATTTGTAGGGAGTTAAAAGTAGGGACATATAATTAATATACCCTTCGGACTTCCCATTCATCCGTGTCAGAAGAGTAAATTTCAAGGTCAAATTCTTTGGATTGGATCCAAATTTGTGGAATACGCACGACCATTGTGGAACAGAATGATGCATGGAAGGTCTACTAATGATGCAGTGACCGGAAATCCATTTATCAGATGGTCGTGGAATTGAGATCATTTTGTTGGTATGATGATTGATAACATAGTATTTTTTGTGGTAATATCGTAGTTGTTGGTTATATCCCCAAGAGTTTTTGGAAAAAGCAACCCCAAAGATTTGGGACCAAAAGCGGTTAGCGGTGACTTTTAAGCCACTAGATTTTGTTACTTGGCAGAGAACTAAAACATAGCTTGATCCCAAACGAAATTGATTTTCTTTGAAAGTGACTGAACCATGTATAAACTCTACGTTAATCCCCTTCTCACTAGTAAAAACAGGTCGAGTGTGATAAGGAGCTGCAGTTGAAGCTAAGGTGTCAGTGACTATGTTCTTCTTCCTAACCACGTTTTTGTTCTTTTTAAGACAATCATGAGTTCTATAACCCAGAGCCCATGCAAATAAATTATCAATACTTGTGTACTTTGCGAACCACTTGTTTATGAAAACTGGGTTAGATATAACAGAACGCCATACCTTTGAGACGGCCTTGCACCTGCGGATAGAGCCTTGACCTAAGCGAAGAAAGATATCAAACAAAATATATATCCTCGGATAGTTTTGTTATGGGTGATGATGATGATTCATGCGGCGGCCTCTCATGCAATACGCTAGGCTTGGAAGAAGAAGATTTTTTTTCTCTTTTTGTCAACTTGAATAAATCTTTTACAATTAGTTTACCCATGGATTTATTAGATTAATATGATGATTCTACTGGATGAAAAAAAATAGTCATGGAAGTATTTATACAGAGAAGTTGATCACAAACCTAGATGATTTGGTATTTGAATTGTAGTGAAACTGTGAAACTTGCGAAAGAAAAGGTATTGAATATTTTTCAACACCAAAACTCTTCTGCCGGGTCTTAAAAAGTGTTCCCTGCAAAAAGCTATTTACTAAAAATGTCTAGTTTTTTAAAAATTCCAAAAAAGGTATAATGTGCACACATTATAGGTGTGGATTCATCATATTGGGTACACAATGTCCAGCAATGAGTACACATTCAAACATTTTTGGTAATTTACAACATTTTTGGGAATAACTAATCAAAACTAGACACCTTTGGAAATTTCCTCTCTTTAATTCTCTAGGAAAAATATGTAAAAGAAAAAGTCATATCTATGTTATAAACGACAGTTTATTATGTAGATGCCCACTATTGTGGAACCCTATTACTTGGGAACCAAGTATATAAACTCTATAAATAGAGTCTCAAACTTTTGTATTCATATATTGATTAATAGAATTTCTCCCTTCTTCTTCCCCTTTACTTTGTGTCTTTTGTTCTCTGTCTTCTGTATCACAAGACGTTATCACGTACGCAGCTCTAATCAATGGGCGATAAAGGATTTTGTTTTCTACACCCTATTTGTTTTCTTTCGATTATTATTATTTCCTAAATGGATCGTTTATTATTAAGAGGAGTATATAGTTAATCGATATGCGTGGGATCGATCTTTATTTTTTTATTTGTTTAATCAACAGAACATAAAGTTCGTGAGTAATACTAACAACAATTCTGTTTCTTTTGCTTGTGTACTCAAGTGATTGGTCGGTTATTATTCATAACCAGAGAAACATAACCTGCTTGGAGTTGATCCCATATACACGTGATGGAGATAAAAGACTCAACACTGACGATAAAACCACATGCAAGGCTTTCTACTTGTTGCGCCACCAAGCATTAAGGGTTCTGTGTTTGGTATCCATAATATATCCTATTTTCCTCTTTTTGTTTTTATTGATTTTTATTTACTTATATATGGATACGTTCATGTACATACAATTGGTATTTTGAATTGGTTTTGTCCTTTCCTCTCTAATCTTTTTTCATCGAGAAAGAAATAAAAAAAAAAATCATCTAAAGATGATTTACAGTTTCTATACCTTTAATGAAATTGTAATCACCAAAAACTGGTGTTATCGCAATTTAATTATCTTTACAGTAATTAATCACGTGCATGGTTGAAAAAACCTACGGCCAATTAAGATTGGTATTTTCGTCCATTAGACGAAGATCATGTGATTTTTTTTTATCCGGTTTCTATTCCTTTACAAGAACCATCCACTTAACCACAAAATGGATTCTCCTTATGCGATGACTAAAAGGACAACATTTTTTTTTCTTTCTCCTAATACGATTTTCATGAATCATACAAACGAACTGGTATTGGTTCTCTATTGCTTATATGAGATGCCAATATAGTTTGGTTCTTTCTATCAATACCGTTGGTTTCTATTTCATATTGGAAACCATGGATTTTTCTAAATTCAATAACGAATGATTTCTTTATTTTCTTAAAAAGAATCATATAAGCCAATTGGTTTGGTTTTTTTCCCTATAGATCCTAAAGGGTTAAAGTATCATATTGTGATATTAACAATTGCAAACTCCAATTAAACGAGGAATTGGTGCATTCTTGAGGGAAATTGAGCAATTTTTTATTTCTTTTCCTTATGGTAAATTTCCAAAAATTGAAATTGTTCCACTTGTAGTTGGAACACGGTAGGACACAAAAGATCAGTGGGTGCACCCGGCTTGTTAGCCTATATTATTAGTCCTTGTAGTGACTAAATTGATCTTGAAGTTAATTTCTTTTAAAAAAGAAGCGTCCAAAATCTCATTCTGAATCATTATCTTTTTGTCCGTAAAGGTCACAATTTTTTTGTTTTTTGGAGATTTATTAGCATTTTTTTTTTATGCTTTTGGTTGTAACCATTAAAATCCATGGGTTATCTTATATGTCAAGTAGACTACAAATTTATTTTTATTGAAGGACTTAAATTTTTCTTTTTGGCTTTTAAAGTCATTATCTACAGTCCAACTGGTATTGTTAAAATCCAGAAAATAATGTATGAGTATATGTCCTTGATTTAATCGGATAATACTCTACGAATTTTTTTTCCTATATGAGATGACAATTTCCGCCATAATCAGGGGTGACTCTATGCTATTAAAGGTTGGCATTAACTAACTTAAAGGTTATATCAGTCCTCTCCCATCATGATCAAATCAAAAAGGCTGCCACTAAATAGGCGTGAAAGAATCTCATTTAGCTTTCCAATAAGCTTATGCCATTTGAAAAGGAAAATCCAATCACATCTATAACAAGCATGTAGCATTTTTATATAGGCTACAAATATGCTCCAACAGAATCTGTGATAATACGATTCACATTCTCAAAATTCATATCTCCTCATTTGAATAAAAAGTGATTATAACGCCCATGGGCACTGGTACCAAAGAAATTTTGAATTTTTCAAAGTATGCATACATTTGGGAATTATGTGGGATCGTAGTAAGCTATAAATTGTCGAATATTCGTTTATATTAGCTTTTGAAATAATAAATGATGGTGGTTGTAACCCTGACCTCTGCAGAGGGATATCGACATATATATGTGATTGGTTGGCATGTAATCCATATTAGATTGATTATTATAATTTCTCGATTAACGCAATTTTGGATCCAAGACTTAACACCTTAAAATTGCCAAGCCTATTACTTACAAAAGTTGGTGTAGTCGTAATGCGTTATACGAGAAATACGTCGTTGGGAAAACGATTTGAGGGTTTTCTTTTGATCGACCTTAGGATTGGTTCAACAAGTGTTCTTCTTATAAGACACATTTAGCGTGGTAGTCCTTCAAGGACTGTATGTGGTCGGAGAACATATTCAAATTTGTAATCCTTGTAGGATTCAAATTATATTCTGTAGCCACTTGACTTGATTATGTCAAGTTAACAATCCTTCATGTGATTTTTAGAAATTTGGTACAAAACCAAAAATCCGAATTAATTAGTTGATGCTATCAACTTTATGGGTCTCTTGAGGAGTCCTTAAAAACACAAAAATCCACGCTTTAGCAGCATGAATTCTATTTTATTTCTTTCTCAAAACTGCAGTTGGAATTATGCTAGCTTAAACTCGTCTTTGAAATAGACCAGAGTTATTATTTTGATGCTTTTTTTTTTGTAAAACTCATATAGTTGGGTTAGCATCCATATTTACGCTCAAAAGTTGTACTCTTTTCCCTTTATTTCAGGTTTTATCCCATGTGGTTTTCCTGACAAGGTTTTAACGAGGCAACATCTCGTTGACGTTTGATTTTTTTTCATAAATGTTGATATTTGTGCTCTTTTTCCTTCGTATAATTTTTTTCCCACTGGGTTTTATTGGCAAGGTTTTAGTGAGGCAATTTATTCAACATGGTATTGGTGGTCATCCAAGGGGGAGTTGTATAATTTTGGTTATTTGGTGGATTCCCACCATTAACTAGGTCAATTTGTTAGACCACATCAACATAACCATCTCCTATGAATTTGAATATTATTCTAATCCATATAAGGTATGATCACAACTTTTGTTCACCTATACAATCAGTAACTACATATTGGCACTTTGTTGAAGAAATTACATCAAATACTTCTCGCAAATCATTTTTTAGAAGTTAGCAATCCAAGAAGCAAGACCTCAATGTATTTAAAGAAGCATGAAGACTCGAGAACACTACCATTAGAAGACTAACACAAAAGAAGACTTCATCAACTGGCAAATTTCTCATGTAAGCATTCCTATCTCCAGCATTCAAGAAATTCATTAATCGAAATTAGGAAGTCTCAACTCAAAGATTTGCAAGCCAAGATTTAACTGAAGTACTTATCAGGGGGAGAATCATAGTAAAAGGTATTTTACTGGACTATCACGTTGTACTCCTTTTCCTTCGTCAAGGTTTTTTCCCACTGAGTTTTTCCTTGTCAAGGTTTTAACGATGCAACATATGCATGTCCAACTCTGCTCTAAGTTTTCTCATAATTGTACTCTTTTCCCTTCGATCAGGTTTTGTCCATTTTGGATTTTCCTGACAAACGAGGCAATTACTTAGATACAATGGTCATCTAGGGGAAGTGTTATAAACGGAAGTTTATTATGTAGATGCCCACTATTGTGGAACCCTATTACTTGGGAACCAAGTATATAAACTCTATAAATAGAGTCCCAAACTTTTGTATTCATATACTGATTAATAGAATTTCTCCCTTCTTCTTCCCCTTTACTTTGTGTCTTTTGTTCTCTGTCTTCTGTATCACAAGAATCTAGACTTCCTCCTCCGAGACCTTAATTTCAAGTCATATCCAGACGTATATCGTTTTCTAGACTTCCTCCTCTCTATACGTATATCTAGACCTTAATTTCAAGTCATATTTAGAAAAAGTCATATATAGACTTCCTTCTCTCAATACATATATCGTTTTCTAATTAGCTGGAAATATGTTAGGATACTTAGAGAATCACTCGACTCGATGTCTATAGCTTGGTATCAATCAAACTCATCGTACGTAAGTTTTAACAAAAGGTCTAAGAATTCGTTCATGATTAACAGTTGAAATTCAAATTAGCAGACTATGCATTCATTCAGATCTGACCCTATGTCCGTGAGGGCCCTGTGCAAATTTTTTTCGTAGGGCCTTTTTATAGCTTAGAATAATATATAACAATTGTAAAAAAAAAAAAAAAAAAACTAGTCACAAAACACCAAGGTGACCAAACTTGTGGAACAAAAATATGCAGCCATATTATTTTTAATAAATAAAAACCATTTGATTAAAAAGTGGCACGAAAACCCCGGATCAAATAATAATGAGTAAATTTAGTTTTTATTACTTAAAAAAAAGCCAAACATACCCTTTTGACGTTTTCTTCTTCTTCTTCTTCTTCTCTCCTTTTTTTTCTTCTTTCTTCCGTCTCCTTCTCCCACCACCATCATCACCAGCAGCAACAATAGATCTCCATGAACACCAGCAGCAACACCTCCGTCAACACCAGCAACAACACCTACGTCTCCTCCACGAACACCTACGTCTCCTCCATGAACACCTCCGTCATTTTTTTCTTCTATTTTTATGTTCAAATCTATCACCAACAGTAACTCCACCACCACCAAATCAGCCGTTATATCCAGATCCGTCACCAACAACACCTCTATCTCATCCACGAACACCTCCTTCTCTTTTCTTCAACTTTTTTGTTCAGATTTATCAACCACAGTAGCTTCGCCACCACCAAACCAGTTGTTATGTCCAGATCCGCCACCACCAACATCTCCGTCTCCTCCATTAACATCATCATCACTACTTCAGCCTCCTCCTTATATCATCTAAAACCATTAATACCT
>JAJJWW010012525.1:0-148475 GCA_023531295.1 Papaver armeniacum
TGATTATTTGGAATGGTCACATCCACTTGATGTGCGGTCCGAAGATGTCCAAGTTCCACCCCGTAAAACCCCTCCCGTTCCAACTCCTATAGCGGCACCACCTACGACGAGCCAACTTAATAAGACCATTGGATTGCTAGTAAGTATTGTTAATTTACTTTACTCGTTAAATGTACGCATAATTTTATATTAGCATATATATACTAATTATGTGTTGTATGTGTGAAACTAGCGGCATCGGCTTGGCAAGTTGAAGAAGATGTTAGGTTGTAAGTACTCGGGAGGAGAGGTGTTATCCCTTTAAGAGATGAAGGAAGTCGTGGAAAAGCTTGATAAAATTGAAGAAACCGACCATAGTGCAAGAGATTTGTTCGGGGAAACGAGGAATAGAGTGGCCCAAAAGAAGCAAAGGACCGAGTGATTAGCTCTTCAGTTGTGTTTCTTTCATTTGGATGGTGGTTATTACGTCTTGAGGAGTTTCTAACTTGTTTTCGTTTGTAACTCATGGTTTACTCTTTAAAGTTTGGTTTGCTTATGGTTTATGATTCGTGGGTTAAGAACATTTAAGCACGATCGAGTTTGTTTTTGTTAGGTTAAACATGTTTAAATTTAAATTTGTAGTGAATTGTTATATTTGCAAGTTTTATTTACAAAACTTGCCTGCATGGAAAAGGTTACTAGGACGCCGGTACAGGTTCTGTCATGAAAGATTATAACGATTCTATGCCGGTCACTAATATCGGCACAGAAATTATTCTATATAACCATACCGGTATATGAAGATTAAAATTTCCATGTTCCTGAATAGATATATGGTACCGGCGTGGATTCGTTATCTAAATCCATGCCTAATTGTATTTTTTTAAAATTCATTTTGGTTACAAACCGCACTCTAATCTTGATTGATTCAATGCCGGAACTCTGCCGTGATAGTTCTTCCCTAACGCTTTCTTAATTCATTCCTAAGTAATCCATTACATCGATTAGAAAATTAAAATTAAAACATACTAAACGACATGGAATGGATTAAATTTGGTTATAGAGGATCTCATAATCTATTTCCATCCCTTTTCAACAATTGCGGAGCCTTTAAATCTTTCGCGTATATCTTCGAAGATATCATCTGGAATCTCGGTGTCGAGGACTATCTTAACCGGTTGATATTCTCTTTCAACATATTCCTTTCCCTTCATATAACACCCATCACACCCATCAATAGGCTTGCATTCGCCCTTGTGGTTTTCTCTTGACTCTGCTAGTTCAACAGCTTTGTCAAACCATTGAACTCATCGCACTTTGGGTGATTTAAACACCTTAGAAACATTCTTCCATTTTCAGCGTCATCAGTTTTTACAATCCAAAACCGGCGTGTGCCATCACAGCTTCTACACTTTGAATAAATAAAAGGACAATCCATGGCTAGATGAGAAGGTGACTAGCAATGATGACTCTGTAAGAGAAAATTATATTAGTTATGCGTCATAGTATTGAACATTATATTGTTAGTGTATCTACGTACTTTGCAAATAGAGGTAGATGATGAATCCCCCATCCCTTCTGAAGCTTTAACCGTGCTTGGTATCTTGAGGGAATGATTTTTGTTATTTGGGGCGTGGTTTGTGTAGATTTTTCCAAAGTAATGAGGGGTATTATATAAAAATGAAACCCCAACGGTCTTATATTTCAAAAAACTAGTCGTTTTTTTTTTGAATTTAACAAATGCCGGCATAGTCGCTATTAAAGATTGAGTGCCGGAACAGAGTACCGGCATTCAAAAGTTTTTTCAAAACCACGCCGGATTTGGTTGCAAATTTGGCCTAATCTCTGTGAAGAAATTACTTTATACCGGCATTCAATTTTACAATTATTGTGATGCCGATATTTTTGGTGATTTCAAAAATACTAGCCGTTGAGGTTTTTCTATATATAAAGAGAGCCAATACTTGGACCCAAAAGCCCAAAACTCGTGTGTTTTTATATATATCCTTGAGACTCTTAACTTAGGAAAACCCTAAACCCAAGCAAAATTATCTATAAATAGCTTAGTATGGTACCTAATCCCACGTATAAGAAATGGCATCGTTTGACTCGAGGAAGATTTAGCAATCACCCAAGCATGGTACTTGAAACTTGTCCTTCAACTATAGATAACAAAGACGCGGGATTCCATGTGGTTGAAGATTTTTAACAAGTTTATTCACGATTACTGTGAACCTCGAAAGGAAGAACTGCTCAACAAAAGGAGCAACGCCACGACATCATCTTAAATGCGGTGGTTGAGTATCTAAAAAATAAAACACCGGATCGACCACGCTACCCACAATAGATTGTCCCCTCAACAACTCGTAAGTATCCTTATGATTAATTCGACACAATCTATTCTTTTGCAATTTTTATGTAACAAACAAAGTTTGTGTGTTGTTTTTGTACCATGAAGCCGTGAAAACGCGTTACTTGCAAGAAAAGGGAGAACCATTCATGTTTAGCCAACGTTAACCATATTGTAACCAAAGTCACGGAGTACCACTAGCTGGGTGGATCGGAGACGGATTCTTCTTAAGAAGATTGATAATTCAAAGGTATTTGCTTAGTTTTTTCTGTATTTGGTTAGATTTTTAGGTGTTCGGTTTGGTATTTCGTAAGGTTATGTGGGTACATCTCTATGTAAACCCTCACGAGACTATAACTCGCCCACTTGGGTCACCAAGTGGTTTAAAGGCTTGATGCACGCATTTCAAGTGCATTCGTGCTTCCCTGCGACAAGGATTACATTTGAAATAAATTATAGTTAAAACTTTATTTTATTTTGTTAACATAATACAATAACATCGTAATCCTGGCATAAATATTGTATATATATATGCATGCCTAACCAAGTGTTACAATACTTTCTAAAATAATCCATGTTCCGACATTGAATAGATGAACTTTAGTGTCTTGCACAAATATACCGCATGATCGTATTTCCTACATTCAATGCCGGAAAATTACATTCAATGCCTATGGCTATTTTTTTAAACCATAGACAAAGTAAAGAGCATGGATGATAAAGTGGAAAAGATATCCCTAAGCATGGTCGTACTTCCTAACTTCAACAAAGACCAAGTAAAATCATATCCCGGCATGGGATCTAAGATACTGACAATGCTTAGGGATGATAAAGTGGAAAGATCCATTATGTCCTCATCTATTTAAATGAATGGATACACCCATTGCACTTGATACCTAAAAAAAAAAAAAAATTATCTCCAACACATCGCCTCGATGGATTATCAATCACCAACTACCAAGTTCATCAATTCCTCGAAAAGAAAACGTATGAGGAACATATTGTGCACTTTGCGATAGGAAATCAATCATGAAACACCACCAACTCAGTTTCCACAATACTAGAAAAACTAAGAAGGACGGAAGAAACCACCAAGTCAATTGCCGCAATGGAAGAAGAGATAGTAAAGAGGAAAAGAGAAGAAAAGGAGGAAGCAAAGCTTGAACATTATCGTCAAAAACTAGCTAAGATTGAAGCGGTGGTTGAGGAATCGGATGAACGTCAAAAAGAAGCTATGATAGAAGCGGATGTTGAGGAAGAAACCCAGTGGATTAAAAACTATTACATAGTATCGGATTTGCCGCAAGATCAACGCCCTTCGGATCTTTTTTGGGGTCTAGTTAGGACTGGTTCTTCAATGAATAACTTGTTGGACTGTAAGAAAAGCATAATAAAATGCAGTGATCTTGTTGTACGCAATCGAACAACTGCACTCATCAAATTATGTCGTAAATACAACGAGTTTCTTGCAAGATATAGAGGGGATAGGTATGAAGCTCAGGAAACATATTTCAAGTGGTTCAAAGAGCCTTTTAGGCATTTTGAAGCTGCTTTGTTTTCTTGAATCTCGTCCGAGAACTGATGTTAGTTGCAATTGGCTTGAGTATTTCCATTTTGATCTGTTACGTTGTTTATGTGTTTAATGTTTTTAGTTTATTTCCTTACTATTAATATGAAGGCCATTCCGGCCTGGGCTTTGTTTGCTTAAAACCTTGTGGTGGCTCGTTAAACATAATACAATACCGTCCACAATTGAGTGTCAAGATAGTGTTCCTAGGCTGCTCAATGTAGCATTTATGTGGTGCTTAGAATTTCGAGGCTTGTTACTTTTTATAATTAAAAAAAAAACAACTAACTCTAACTCCTTATTCTTCTCCATTGTAACTGTCTTCGCACCAATTATCCCCCATTGTAACCGCCACATTCCATTTATTTGGTTATTTATTTGACGGTTAGTAAACACCATTACTACATAAAATGGAAATTTCCATCTCTCTCTTTTGTTTTTCACTTAGCAATTCCAAGAGAACTTGTAGAACCCCTAAACTCCATTATCTGGTTTCATCTTCCAAACCAAACTCATTCAATTCTTCAAACCACAAGAAGAATGGGTCCTCGCAAACCTCCTGAAAAACCAAAACCTAATCCTCGTGGTAAATCGAAATCGTAAGCATCTATTGAACAAGATATAAGTGATGATGAGGAAATAACAGAGATGATGAGGTAAGTGATGTCTTTGTTTATGAAGCATTCTTAGTGAAATTATAGTGAAATTGAAATTGAATTGAGTGAATCGAAATTGAATTGAGTGAATTGAAATTTAATTGAGTGAATTCAACTTCCAATATTGAGTGAATTGAAATTCCTATTTAGTTTATATCCCCCTTTTATTGCATGAAAGTTATTAGAAAAACCCTGAAAAATCATATTGTTCACTAGCCATGCCTAGGGATGGCAATGGGGCGGGTATGGGGCGGGGACCTTGAATCCCATCCCCTACCCCGTTAGAAAAATCAAAACCCATCCCCTACCCGTTCCCCATAAGAATGGGGCGGGGACGGGTATGGGGAATCTCCGTAGAGTATGGGTTTCCCATAGGTTACCATAACATTACAATAAATGTTTAAAATTTTGTAAATAATAATAATTTAAAAATAATCATAATGGTTCAAACAATGATACTAACCTAAGCAGTGCATTTTAAAATTTTAAGTTTATAATAACCAACTAAAACTGAAAAATAAAGGAAACAATTGATCCACAATTAAGTATTATGGTTCCTTTTTCTTCTGATTTCCTCATTATTAACCATCTTCCTCCATGTTAATCATCTCATCATGATCTTCTTCGTCATCTTCCAAAAAAAGTTCCTTGATCAGATATAATAGGTTATGGTATGGGGCGGGTATGGGGTGGGGACCTTTAATCCCTTCCCCATCCCATCCCCGCATCACTACTTTCGGGGATTCCCCGTACCCCGCCCCGTTCCCCGTTTATACGGGTAAAATCCTAACCCATAGGGGCAGATCCCTATGGGAATGGGTTTGGGTGGGGTAAATTGTCATCCCTAGCCATGCCGGTATTGTTTAACCTAGTTTGTTAAATCTCTGTAGATAATAATCTTAATACCGTCAATTGATTTCATTTACATACGATGCTGGAATTGGTTAACCGGCATGAAACTCATTTAGTATACAATGCCGGGATAATTTCCGGCATACTCATTATGTTCATCGACCATGTCGGTATTTGTTTCCTTATTTTTTAAAATCTCTGTAGACAATTCGATGTTTACCTGCAGACATGGTATTTAATTTACATAAGATCCGGGATCGATAAACCGAGGCGTAAAACTCATTAAGTATACAATGTCGGGATTAGTGCCAGCATACTCGTTATGTTCATTTACCATGCCGAAAATCTGTTTCTTATTTTTAAAAAACTCATTTTGTTGGTAGGTCAAAAGCTACAAAAATGAAGAAAGGAAAGGGAAAAGTTGTTGATGAAGAAAAACCTAAGTCTTCTCGATCTCGACGTAGTAGATATGATCCGGAACGTCGTAAGCTCACGATCCAGGACAATCCCCCAGAGGAGGGAGACGCAAGCAGCGATGATGCTGCTCAGTGGGAGAATTATGTACCTCATGATGCAGCAGGTGGCTCATCCTCACATGGCTTAGGACAACCTGGAGTTGAAGACGATGACAAAGATAGAAACAAGCCACCAAAGCACCTCCCAAAACTATATGACATGATTCCACAACGCAGTGATGGCAAACACTGGGGTCAGCCGAGAGATCCCAAACTTTTATTTGACTATAAGGACTCTTGGGCTCGTTGGATCTATTCAACTCATGTAAGACGTTTGCATCTAGTTATTATATTGTTTATATATGATCAGGTGAATTGAAGTTTGTTTGGTGTGTTTTTATAGGACCACAAGAAATCCTTCCGTGTTTGCCGCCATCAACAAATGGATACATGGGATTTGGAAGGGGAGTGTCTGGAGGTTCAAGCGGCAGTAAGAGCATCTGGGTTGTATCCAGCGGTAGAATACTATGTGGCCACTGATCAAGTGACGGCAAATTGCTTCTTGGAGAGGTTTTATGCTTCGACTGATACCATGCATTTTCCTTTTGGCGATATGACCATTATCCTTGAAGATGTCCAGAGAATATTGGGTTTAGAGATCCGAGGAAAAGCCGTTAACAAAGATGACGATGGTAAGAGCCTAGAATGGTCCAAGATATATGATCTGACTAAAAGGTTATTTGGTTGGGATGAGGAAACGACAAAAGCAAATATGTACATGAAAAAGAATACCATGACAAAGACTATTAAAGTCGTAAAGCTTAAACAGTTTTTTTGGGAATACGATGGGCAAGGAATTGAATGCCGAACAAATTCATCAAACTACCGATGCTTATCTTTTGTTCCTCTTGGGCATCGCAATATTCCCTGACTCTAATGGTAACTTGGTGCATATGAACAACTTACAATACTTGGATCCCTTGGAGGAGGTTCATGAGTATTCATGGGGCACTGCTTTCTTGGCACATTTTTTGGCAGAGATGCGTAGATCTTCTAAGGCGACTTGCCGTCAATTTAATGGGAATTTCACTGTATTACAGGTAAGGTGAACTAGTTATTTTGTTTTCCAATTAGTTCTTTTCTTATACATACATTTCATTGGAACGATCTTTCATTTGCGTAGGTGTGGGCTTATGAACACTTCCCAACATTGTTCAATGAGTACAAATATTTGGAGTCGTCAACGCATGGTTTGGATCCACAGACTCCTATAGCCAAGAAATACGTTTTCGACAATAAACCGAAGCCCAATAACAGAACTCGGTTACTCACCATGAAGGAGTCTTTGGACTATATCGCTGTCCAAGATGTTGTGTTTGACCCATATAAGAACGAAAGAGGAGTTCACTTTCCAAGGCATGACAATGTAGCGTTTTACAACGGACCATTGTTTCATCCAAAAGGATTTGTTATGCATAACCCTCTCCGTGTGATGCGCCAACTTGGGTACAAACAGAAAAACACTTAAGGGTGAATCGATGCCAAATTCTCTCACGTCTTACCTCAATGCGTATCGTGGTGAGCGATACGCCGGTAGTTTACAAACCAACTCCCGTAGTTGCACATTGGAATGAAAGGGAAGAACAACAACTGGACAGGGCTGGTTGGGAATTTTCGGAAAACGGTTATGAGTTGGAACCAGGCTTCCTCAGAGGTCATCTGAGGTACTCACATCCTTATATTGTACGCCCGTCCAACGAAACAGTGCATCCACAAGCAGAAACTCTTGCAGAACCTACTGTGCCCATACTTGAAAAGACTCTCCTTTTGTTGGTATGTAATTCTGGTTCACTTCCTATCGTTTGAATGTATACCTATAAACTTATAAAATTATAACGTACTAATGGAAATATATAACAACGGCGTTCGTGGCTAGGAAGATTGGGAACCGGTTTAAATGCAAGATCAAGAAAGGAGGTGCGATTCTAGAAGAAATGAAGACAGAGTTGATGAGAAGATAGACAAAATTGAAGATCCAAATGCAAAGGACTTGTGGACTCAGAAGAAAAAGGGGCTCACAAGAAGCCAAGGACCGAGTGATCTAAGATGTTTGTTAATGTTTCTTTTATAGTATTAGATATGTATTTGAATAATCTAATGTCGGTTTATGTTTATGTGTGTGTCTTGCTAAACTTTGAAATCTTTGTTTCATTTGTTTTCGGTTTGGAACATCTTAACTTTACATGTGGTTCGTTAAACAATCTAGTCTTTCCTAAGTTTTTGAGATGTTGATTTCATCTGTTTTTGGCTTAGAACATAATATATTGATGAATATATATGAAACATTGTGTTTCTATTTTTCAAAACCGGCATGGTCGAAATTGTAACATCCATGCCGAAAATCTGCTTTCTTTCAAGAATAAAGAAATTTACAATTCCGGCATTGATACGATTTTGAATGTAGTGCAGACTCTATCTTTCCCTTACGAATAATTGATCTTGTTACGATTAGGCATTATCGTGAAGTTATTTGTAATCATGGGAACTTAATCTAATATCTCTTTGTACTTATGGTTAGTTGCCGGCATAAAAGAGAAAAGTATTTATAAGCCGGATAAGTTCTGGCATTGCAAAGTTTGAATTAAATCATGCCGGCATGTACATAGCATATGGTTTAATGATTACAATTCAAACTTCTAAAAAAATAAAAGGTGGCGTATTAGTGAACTACATATATCCAAATTACTCCTCGTCGCTTCCACACGTATGAAGTTTCCTCTCCTCCTCTTGAAGAGGTTTCTTTGATAAGGCCAACGCATCCCAAAATTGGTGATTCCCCTCATACAATGCCATCCATCCTTTCCAGATATTTGGATCTAGGTCCTTGTTTTTAACCATTCCACAAACAGGTGGCAATGGACAATTGTCCTTGAGTTTTGGAATAACGAAATGATTGTCGTTCACAAACGCCAAAACAACTCTTCTCTTCTTAAGGGATCCCTCGCATTTTTGCCACTTTGGTGTAAATGTTACTTATAAGGTGGGCGTAAAATAATGAACAACACATCTAAATGTATCCGCCACTAGATGCCCACAAAGCGGCATGCTCATCCAATATTCAGAAGGAAGAAACTTCATCTCTTGCTCGGGCCCTAATACTCGAGCATACATATCATCAAACATATCGCCTTCACCAAGCAATTGCTCATAAAAGCTCCTCTTGTTCACAAGTTGTTCGGCCATCCTCGTTCTAGCATATTTGCATGGTGTCATACCTCTACTAAGCGCAGTGTAAAAGATTCCTAATTGTTCGGTCACAGCATGATAGCCACAATTTTCATCTCCATCGACATCATCCGTATACACAATAAACTCACGAATAACATCAGGAAGTTGGTCTATGTAAGACTCTATCTTCGTATGGTAGTGTCTATGAGTCCTACCCGTTTGCGAATCCTTATACATCGTCATATTACCAACTTTTAGCTTAATTATATCCAAACCATCCTCTTCAATCTCTACACTCCAAATGTCTTCGATATGTGACGGGATATTATACTTCCTTGTCCTACCCCTAACCCTTTTCTTTGGAACCTCCGATACATCGACTATTGGTGATGCTCGGAATGCTCACCTTGTTGTTCTTGGTAGCTCAATGTTGGTACCTTTGGAGGCCTACCTCTTTTCTTTGGAACCTCCGATACATCGACTATTGGTGTGGCTTCAGAATGCTCACCTTGTTGTTCTTGGTAGCTCAATGTTAGTACCTTTGGCGGCCTACCCATTTTCTTTGGAACCTCCGATACATCGACTACGGGTGTGGCTTAGGAATTCTCACCTTGTTGTTCTTGGTAGCTCAATGTTGGTACCTTTGGCGGCCTACCCCTTTTCTTTGGAACCTCCGATACATCGACTATTGGTGTGGCTTCGGAATGCTCACCTTGTTGTTCTTGGTAGCTCAATGTCGGTACCTTTGGCGGACCCTTTTCTTTGGAACCTCCGATACATCGACTACGGTATGGCTTCGGAATGCTCACCTTGTTGTTCTTGGTAGCTCAATGTTGGTACCTTTGGCCGCCTACCCCTTTTCTTTGGAACCTCCGATACATCGACTATGGGTGTGGCTTCGGAATGCTCACCTTGTTGTTCTTGGTAGCTCAATGTTGGTACCTTTGGCGGCCTACCCCTTTTCTTTGGAACCTCCGATACATCGACTATGAGTGTGGCTTCGGAATGCTCAAATTGTTGTTCTTGCAAGCTTGACGTTGGTACCTTCGGTGGCCTCCCCCTTTTCTTTGGAACCTCCGATCCATCGGTTTTTGGTGTGGATACAAAAACCTTCGCTTGTTGTTGACTTGTTAACGGTTCCTTCCTCGGTCTACCCCTTTTAATTGGAACCGGCGCTTCCGCGAATCGGAGTTCCGAAATCTCACTTGCGGATAGATCTCGTTTCTTGGTTGCCGCGATTTCTTCTTCACGTCGAGTCATTTCTTTGAATTCTTTCCTTTGTTTTCTCATTGAAACTTTAGTTTGTGGTCTACCTATCGGATCTCCCTTTCCTGGCTCTTCAATTGGTTTGATCCATGGGCGAGTAATTAGCCTTAGTTGGCTCAACAATACTTGTCGGCTAGCCGAGTTGCCACGTGAGTAAGCTTCGTAGAATTCCTTTGCTTCATTTGTATCCCATGGTGATTGTCAAGGAGCTCCCGTGAGGGGGAGGTCAAAATATAGTTGCCTCCAAAACGGATCAATAACCTCAATAGGTATAACTTCTTTGTACTTCACAAGCATATGACGACACGGAATACCCAATGAAGACATGTCCAAACAAATACACACATCACCTGGTTTTCCATAGTTTTTCTCATATGCCATTTCTCTCATCATATGTTTTATTGCCCAATGAGAGACGTTGAACTCTATTCCTTGGAGAAACTTAGTATATTGAAGAAACTGAGTCATCCTTTCCATTAAGCTTTTCTGAAAAGCCTTCTTGATCCTATCGATATCAGCCTTAAAGTATTGCTCCATTGCCTCGGTGACCGTAACCACGTTGCCTTGCCCGGACTGGATGAGATCTTTAAATCTACCATGAGCGGATTCCGCTGCACTAGTTGCTTCGGTTTTGAAGTGCCTATACCGGTTTGTCCATGCACGCACAAATTTTTCCTTGTACTTATCCAACAATTTATCCCGACAATATGAGACGGCGCTTGGATACACTTCATTATATTTAGCACTAAACATGTTCAATCTCTTTTCATATATATCCTCGGTAAGAGACCAATAAACTTTATCCCAATCCTTTAGAAATTCCAACCACTTTTTATGATTTTCATCGTGTTCTTTGTCCACTCGCTCTTTAATCTTTCCTCTTTCATCTTCTTCTTCTTCGGGTGATAGTTTCTTTTTGCGAACATCTTCCTCTAGTTGAGCAATCATTCTCTTCTTAATATCCGCCTTAGAGGGTTCAAACAAAGCATGACAATGTTTTGTCACATTTGGACCTATATAATACGTACATAGGAAATTTTGTGCATCCGGAAATACATCAGATATAGCACCCATTAGTGCGTCATCTTGATCGGTTACGATGACCCTCGGAAATTTATTTTCCAGGAACAATAATTTCAATTGTCGTAATGCCCAATGATAGTTGTAATCCCTCTCGTTTTCCATTAAACACCAAGCCAATGTGAATATTACCTTGTCCGATGTTTGCCCCACGATGTTGAACAACGGCATGTTGTATTTGTTTGTCTTGTAAGTGCAATCCATCATAAGAACACCACAACATGTATGAGCCAATTGTGAAAGCAAAGGATGCGCAATGAATATTTGAAGGGCTTTGCGTCCGGTCCTCTTTTAATGATACGCGTGTAGTTGTGATCCCAAACTATCTTCTCAAATTCTTGCATAACGCTCCTCCCTTCCCATTCCACCCTTCTAATGGTTGGTTGGGCGCTATAAATTGTACTTAGAGAAGAAACGTTATGATCATCCTTTTCCTTGAAGGTTCTGAGAATCACTCTTGGTTTGATACATGCTTTGGTCATTATCTTTACATCCTCGAATTCACGAGGTTTTAGCTTCGCAACTATGGAGTGACCATTAAAATCTTTCGGATCCGGGTGGTTATGTTGGCCAAACCACACCGTACAATCCCATTCATTTTCTTTGTCTCTTAAATAGAATACAAGCTTAAAGGGACAATTATCCTTCCTCGTATGAGTTTTGTATACCCTATTAGTCTTCTTTTCATATACATAACCCTTTCTCTTATGGCTATTCTTCGCCTTGTATTCACCACTTCTCTCGCAAACCATCTCAAAACGCCTATTTGAACCTTGGGTATTCCTCACCAACACACACTTGTTCTTAAGAGCCGTCTTTTTCCCAAGTAATTGCTTCATTTGGAGATTTAATTCCCTACATTAGGACAAGAATGGAAGATTATAAGGTTCATTACAAGCAATCACCACATAACGTTCTAAAAACTAGGTACAAAGTATTGTTTGGTAACATCTTAGAAGGCATCTTATAGTATTCTGACGTATCCCAGGACCAAGCGGTTTGGAATTTGTTGGATCAATGTATGTCACAATCTAAGGAATAAATGAAAAGAAAATTGAATTAGTTCAAAAAAAAAATAAAATTACCATGCCGGGTACCATTTCCGGCGTGCTCATTTCACAATTCCGGCATTGAATAATAATGTTCCGGCATTTTAGAAATACACTTGAAAGGAGGAAATAATTATACACAGTACCGGCATTGGATGTTATTGAACACAATTGCCGGAAGATACAATACCAGCATTGTAGCTAAACAAGGTACAAAGCCGGTAACAAGAGCCGGCATTCTCGATATGTGAGTTTTCAGTAGGAACCAATTAGAAGCTTAGCAGGTAATTTTAAAAAGCATGCCGGGATCAACTACCGGCGTGCCCGATATTTTATATACCACGCCGGTATTGGAGTTCAAAAATCTTAAATTCCTGGATGCTTTTCTGGTAGTACCGGCATGGTCAGTTAGGAGTGAACCATGCCGGTTTGAATATTCCATGGAATATTCGGTGGTAGGTAAAAAGCATAACTGTATACCGGCATGCATAGTTGGTTTGAAGACCATGCCGGCAAAGTTTTTAAAAAGGGGGATATCTTATACCGTCATGGCAAGGAGTATGAATACCACGCCGGTAGCATTAGTTCCGGCGTCGTATTCAGACAACGAGCATGCCGGTACTAAGCTGTTTCAGACAAAAAAATGGCGGTTTCAAAAAGGAAAATCAAATTTTCAACCTCTTTGAAGCATTACCTGTGTGTTGGGGTTTCTTGTATGTTGACCATGTTTACTTTCTTGGGTTAGTTCTTCATAAAACACTTCATGGTCACGAAAATCATGATCCAAGGGGGTTGGTTCATCATATAACTCCAATTGTGGGTTGTTATCATACACCGAAGATTGAAGATATGATTGTTGTTGTAGTTAAGCTAAAGATTCAGCTGCTGCAATTCTCTTATCACAATCATCTTCCATTTTCAAAAAAAAATTTCCACTCAATTTTTTTTTTCTCTCCTTCTACTCCTCACTCACACAAATTAAAATAAAAACACACACTAATCTATCCCCCAAATACTTAAGATTTTTACTAATTATTTGTAACAACCCTACTTTCCATATAACCCCGGCCGATGATTAAATAGAAAGTAAGCCGTTAATTTTCTGCAACAAGGTACATAACCACAGAAAACTAGGAACACAGTTCCGTTACAATTGTATATGCAGAAGGGGATTTTATTTCTTAACAAAAATAAAGCAGATGTCTAAAGAATAGAAACGGTACACTAGACTTCAATAATATAATCCACCTTTAAATATGAAACTAACAAAAGAAAATTAATAACGGAGTCTACCCAAAGAAAGTATCCCCACTGCCTCACAACTACATAACGAAACAAAACAAATAATAGAAGAAGTATAGATGTCCACCCTCAGTTAGATATCTTCTGAATATCCACCGAAAACTGGAATCAATCAAACTCCTTCACGATTCCCTAACAACACCTGAAAAGATAATCAACAGGAGTTAAACTCCAAGCAAGTTCACGATGAATTTCAAGCCAAGATAAATTTAAGGAATCAATAAATAGGTAAACAACACTACAAATGGCATGAATTTAAGGGCTTACTATAAATTTGCAATTTAGCATTTAACGGATTCGAAAAATACCACCTCCAGTACACGAGACCTTATTTCTACAACTACCACAACTACTAAAGTTGGGAACAAATCCTACATACATTGTTGCCTCGTAGAACAAATTCTTGATATATTCCCACCGTACGTAACATGAAAGGCAATAAACAAGATCAGTCACGACCTACATAAGGTCTTAAAGGCTATCCATGATCCATACTGATTTGGATATCTAGCTGTACCTACATAAGGCACATAAATATTAGCTAAGATCCCATATTAAATTGGAAATCCAGCTGAAATTCCACTGCAACCAACCTTAACATTTGTATCACTTTGGTCCGATCGTTGCCGCACATTTCAGAACTATTGGATGCTACCAACAGAACGACCGGTTCGTAAAATTGGTACTACTATGTCTTACCGCCTCATCACCGTACACTGTGATTACTATACCAAAACTTAGCCTAATAAAAATACACTAATTAGAAATAAGCAAACCCCACTCATACACAAACCAAAGATTTATCCATAAGAGTGGATTTGACCTGTGTCCCTAACTAGAATTCAATGATGAACCAATAATTATAACTGCAACTAATGATTAGCCTTACACATCCACTAACACTAACCACTGAAGTGTCATGATATTAATAATCCTTACACATCCACTAACTCTAACTACAACAGATATGCCATGACGATTATTTTAGTCTAAATAAATCTTCTGGCTCATATGATCAATCAATAAATTAAGATACTAATTCGCTCTTCACACATAACTAATCAATATAAGAAAAATTTCATTTGCAGGCCATACAATATATCATCAAGACACAGTAGCCTAACCATCGGCATAAATAACCTATCTATCACGGATTTTATAATCATTTTTCTAGGATATTTCTAAGGTAGTATCCCTAAATTCATCCTAACACAAAATCAAAAGTGAACTTGCCTCAAATTGACGAAGCCGATAATAAAATTTTAAGCTTGAGAACAATCAGAGCCGTCTCTTCCAAGCCCTAATTTAATCACCAAATTAAAAGGTAAGCACCACTAAAAATTCACAATGGAGCAAGGAGAGATGATAAGAAACAAAACTTAATCTACACAAACCTTAGTGCCTGACCTTCACAGCTATTTCTCCTTCTCGTCACTTGCCTCTTTTTTCTGTCACTAGTTATCTTTCCTCCTAAACGTAAAGCAAAATAATAAGAAACTTCTTTTCTTTGGTTTTTAATATAAACCCTAACGAAAATATAGGGAGACTAAATCTAACCTCTTTAAGGATTTGTTAAAAATAGTGCGGTGACCCTATATGGGGCACTTACCTTCTATCGACTATTTTTTTTTCCAACTAATACTAATTCAACAATGATAACGAAGGATATTACAATCTACCCCACTAGAAAAAGGATTCCGTCCTCGGAATCGAATTTACCTCAGTAGTAAAAAGATGTGGGTGAGAACGACGAATAACATCCTCCCGCTCCCATGAAGCTTCTCGCTCATTTTGTGGATTCCATTGCACTTTGAGAAATGGTATTGCTTGAGACCGTAGTTGCCTAACTTGTCTTTCTACAATACGAATACCCTTATCTTCATAGGTGACATCTGGTTTCACAACCAGCTCACTGAGATCAGCTTGTTGAGATCGCTCCTCATCTCTTAAATGTCTACGTAGCATAGAAACATGAAACACATTGTGCACTCCAGATAACTGCGGTGGTAACTCTAACTGGTATGCCACATTTCCAATCTTCTGATTTATAGGAAAAGGTCCAATGAACCTAGGAGCCAATTTTCCTTTCTTCCCGAACCTCATTACTCCTTTCATAGGGGACACCTTAAGTAGAACTTCATCCCCAACTTCAAGAGGTAATGGTCGACGCTTCCTATCTGCATAACTTTTCTGCCTACTCTGAGCTTTACGAAGACAATCCTTAACCAATAGGATCTTCTCCGTAGTGAGTTGAACCAAATCAGGTCCCAAAAATCTCTTTTCACCAACTTCTACCCAACATGCCGGTGAACGGCAAGGTCTTCCATAAAGAGCTTCAAAAGGAGCCATACCAATATTCGTCTGATAACTATTATTGTAAGCAAATTCTTCCCATGGAAAATAATCATCCCAATTTCCTTGGAAATCTAGCACACACGCTCGAAGCATATCCTCCAATATTTGATTAACTCTCTCTGTCTGACCATCAGTCTGAGGATGAAATGAAGTACTAAAATCCAAATCTGAACCCAAAGCTTGTTGAAAGCTTCTCCAAAATTTGGAAGTGAATTGAGCACCCCTATCAGAAACTATTGAGACTGGCGTTCCATGCAATACTACAATCTTCTCTACATAGAGCTTGCATAATCTATCCACGCTATAAGTAGTATGCACTGGTAAGAAGTGTGCCGACTTAGTCAACCGATCCACTATTACCCAAATAGAGTCATGTCCTCTCTTTGATCTCGGTAGTCCAACTATAAAATCCATTGAAATATTTTCCCATTTCCATTCTGGTATTGGGAGTGGTTGTAATTCTCCAGCTGGCTTTTGGTGCTCAATCTTAACTTGCTGACATGTTCGGCATTTAGAAACATATTCTGCAATATCTCGCTTCATACTTTTCCACCAAAATTGTCTACGCAAATCCTTGTACATTTTTGTAGCTCCAGGATGGATAGTATAGCGATTACGGTGAGCTCCATCTAACACCTCACGTCTCAACTGGGCGTCCAAGGGTACACATAACCGACCTCGAAGTCGAAGCCCACCATCCATTCCTACCTGAAAATCTTCACTTAATTCTCCAGCTCCAAGTAGTTTCGCACACCAATCATCCTTGGATTGAGCCCGGATAATACGGTTAATAAGTGCAGGTTGTACCACAAGATTACTTAAAAATGCTTGCGAAGAAGAAGAATTCTTGACGTCTAAGTCAAACTCGGAAACTTTCTCCAACATCTTCCACTCTTCCACCATCATACAAGCTAACAAACCCCTTGGTTTTCGACTCAAGGCATCAGCTACAACATTCGCCTTACCAGGGTGATATTGTAAGCCGAAAGTATAATCATTGATGAGCTCCATCCATCGACGCTGTCTCATATTCAAATCCTTCTGGGAAAATAGATACTTGAGACTCTTATGATCAGTGAAAAGCTCAAATCTCTCACCATACAAGTAATGACACCACAACTTCAGAGTAAAAACTACCGCTGCCAACTCCAAGTCATGGGTTGGATAATTCTTCTCATGAACATGCAATTGCCTAGATGCATAAGCAATAACCTTACCTTCCTGCATCAAAACACATCCCAATCCTAGAAGTGAGGCATCCGTGTAAACCACTAGATGCTTTCCTTCTTTAGGTAAGGTCAAAACTGGGGCCGAAGTAAGCTTAGTCTTAAGCTCCTGAAAAGCATCCTCACACTTAAAATCCCAAACAAACGGTTCTCCCTTCTTAGTTAGCTTATTAAGTGGTCCCGAAATTCGAGAAAAATCCTTAATAAAACGACGGTAATATCCAGCTAAACCAAGAAAACTTCGAATCTCTGAAACCGTTGTAGGTTATTTCCAACTCAATACTGCTTCAATCTTGGAAGGGTCTACAGAAACTCCGGATTCAGATATCACATGCCCCAAAAACTTAACTGATTGTTGCCAAAATTCACATTTCGAGAACTTTGCAAACAACTGATGCTCTCTCAAAGTCTGCAGCACTAAGCATAAGTGTTCCTCGTGTTGTTCCCGAGTCTTAGAGTACACAAGAATATCATCGATAAAAACAATAACAAACCGATCAAGAAAATCTCTAAATACTCAATTCATCAAGTCCATAAAAACCGCTGGTGCATTCGTTTCAAAAGGCATCACCAGAAACTCATAAGAACCATAACGTGTCAGGAAAGCAGTCTTAGAAATATCTTGCTCTCTAACAAGAAGCTGATGATAGCCTGATCGCAAATCGATCTTTGAAAACCATATAGCCCCTTTCAACTGGTCAAATAGATCATTAATCCTAGGCAAAGGATACTTGTTTCTTATCGTGACCTTGTTCAGTTCACGGTAGTCAACACACAATCGTAAAGATCCGTCTTTCTTTTCACAAATAAAACAGGAGCACCCCATGGTGAAGAACTACGTCGAATAAATCCTTGACTTAAAAGCTGGTCAATCTGAGACTTCAACTCCTGCATTTCCTTTGGAGCCATTCTGTAAGGAGCTCGAGCAATTGGTGTCATACACGGTTGAAGTTCAATGCGAACTCCACTTGCCTATTTGGAGGTAAACCAGAACCTCTCGGAACAAATCCGCAAAATCCAGACACAACTAGTATACTCGCAATTTTAGAGACTCATTATCTACTACTTCACCCTCAATATGGCTAAGGAAAGCTTCTACAAACAGACTTCGAGATGTAGTCTTCACTACTACCTTAGATTGCCCCGGCTTTGCAAAAGTGATTGTCTTATCAGCACAATCCAATTGCACAAAATTAGAAGATAACCAGTCCATTCCTAATATTACATCGTAAGGAACCATCTCCAGCACATAAAGATCCTCCAAATGCTCAACATCACCAATCATAATAGGACAAGCATCAACCTTGTTACTCAACTCTACCATACTACTCGTAGGAGTAGCAACACATAAAGGAAAATCACACACTTTCACAGAAATATTTACCATGCGAACTAACTTAGTAGAAATGAAAGAATGAGTAGCTCGGTATCAAATAAAATACTAACAGGCTCTCCTAAAATAAAGAAAGTACCTCCCAAAGTAGCATTCTCCGTCTCAAAAGGTTGCACAGCAAAGAGTTGACCTTGGCCACGTGGCTGCACATTACGGTTTGCAACCCCAGGGTTCGGTTGCTCACGTCTATCGGTTGTCTGAACTTTCTCTTTGGTACATTCTGATGCCTTATGCCCCTTTTCACGACAGTTATAACAATACCCATAGAAGTTAATTGGTTTGGCAGCAAGAGCCTCGCCCCCAGCTGGCACTACTGCCCCTTCATTACCACCGTTCTTTTGACTACGGTTCCCTTGATTCCAATACCCCTTCCTTTTCTTCCCTGGCTGACCACCTTTTTGATTGACATTCTGGGTCTGCTGGTTCTTACCGCTTCCATGTTGACCTGAAGAAATATTTGATGCATGGTCAACCTTATTGTCCTTCTTCACGTATTCCTCATCCCTCTTATGAGCCAAGAAATCTTGCTCAAGCTCTCTTGCACATTCAACAGCCCTAACATATGTGTCAATCATATGATTTGCAACAATATGCCTCCGATACACAACATTCAGACCATAAACAAACCTACGTATATTTTTCTCTTCAGTATCCACCAAGTGAGGTACAAACATCGACAATCTTGAGTATTCAATCTCGCATCAGAACGGATAAAGTACCTGGCTTTAAATGAAAGAAACTCTCTCTCCTTAGCATTTCGAATACTCTGAGGGAAATACTTGTCATCAAACATACGAATGAAGTCTGTCCATGTCATGGTGGCATGATCCAATCCACGTGAAGCTGAAGTCCACCAAGTATGAGCATCTCCAGTGAGCTCAAAGGTAGCTAATCTCTGTTTAAAGACTTCTTGTGCAAGAAGGTCCTATGGCCCTAAAAATCTTGACCATCTCATCCTTCCATTCATGGGCTATCATTGGGTTATCGGACTTTCCAGAAAACTCTTTCGGATTCAACTTCTTGAACTGAAACTGAACCTTTCTATACCTATCTTCCTCAGTTTCACTAGGCGGTCCTTGGTTCTGATGATTGTTGACTTGTCCAGCATTTTGGTTCATAACAGCAGCAGCGACTGCTTGGGCGATTAACTGGGTCAGCTGTGCCATATTCACATTCACAGTCTAATTTCCTAATTATGGTTCATCTCCATCAATAGGACCACCATTTACGGTACTACCTCTTCCAGTACCAGTACGTCTTCTAGTACCACGCCTCGACATTCCTATATAAGTCAATGATAATCTTAGAAAAGAATACAATAAATATACTAATATTTATAAAGCATATCCAATCTATGGATATACATAACGAAACGTCCTAGGCTCACTCCCCAAGTCCTAGAGTTACTCTAACCTAAGCTCTGATACCAACTGTAACAACCCTACTTTCCATATAACCCCGACCGATGATTAAATAGAAAGTAAGCCGTTAATTTTCTGCAACAAGGTACATAACCACAGAAAACTAGGAACACAGTTCCGTTACAATTGTATATGCAGAAGGGAATTTTATTTCTTAACAAAAATAAAGCAGATGTCTAAAGAATAGAAACGGTACACTAGACTTCAATAATATAATCCACCTACCCCCAAACTTATTATTTGCTAGTCCTCGAGCAAATTTATTCTAGAAAATAAAAATCATTTGAACCCCTAGGTGGCCCTAGTGGCGGAGTGTTGTCTCTGGAGGGTTTACCAGAGGTGTACCCACAAAACCTTTACTCCAGACCCTAGCTATCTACGCAGAACCTTGGAAGGCACTAAAGAATCTCCTTGGTTGGCATACTTATTGACTACGGGAGGAAGTACCACCGATGCACGAAATTCCAATTCTTTACACGAGTTTGCACTCAAGCATACTAAAATTCATATAAAGTGACAGAGCTCTACTCGGATAGTTTCGGACATCATAAACCGAGTCAACCAATCACATGGATAGATTAAGAAGATGGATGTAGAAAAACGTGGATGATGTTGACTAAGGTGAACCTATCCTAATGGGTGAGATCTTGAGTACGTACTAATATCAACACACTTTGGCATATACAAGGGAACCAGTGGTCGGTAATCCTAACTCTAGGTCAACTCAGCTGGCATATACAAGGGAACCAGTGGTCGACTTTATTGTATTTATTCCGGTTGGTCTAGTGGTCCGGTCTTAATTTTTTTTTTTTTTTTTTTTTTTTTTTTTTTTTTTTTTTGTCTCAGTCACTCTATTTCACCCTAGCAATGATAAAAAGAAAAACAAAAGAAGTGATCAGGATTCTTTCGATGTTTCCATCACGAGGATATGGCGAAACTACCATGTTTTCTTTTCTAACACCTGAGCTCTGTGCTTTTATGAATAGACTCTTCTAGACGTTTCCATCTAATCAGATTGGTTCCTCAACTCCTACAATCAACATGTTTCCATCCACTTAGATTGGTTAGTGCCGACCTTAATAAACTTAAATTTCTAGGCTCTGGAGTTTATTTATTGCAACTAAAAAGTTTCTCCCATACCCCCAAACTTAAATCTAACATTGTCCTCAATGTTCTAAAGATGAAATTAAAAGTATGAACAATGAGAAACTTTTACCACTTGAAGAGAAGAGTAAGGAAAGATATTACCGTGTTGCATGAGCATGGGTTACCTCCCAAGAAGTGCTAAGTTTAAAGTCTTCAGCCAGGACTAAGAAAGGATTAGTCACCTTATAGAATCATAAAGTAATAGCAGGAATAATCGAGGATCACCAAAACCAAAAGGGCTATCACAAGTAAAAGGAAACTGCAACATCCCAAGAAAATTAGCAAATAAAACACACCCTTGTCTAGTTTCCTGTTTAAGACAACTACATCTAGTTGTGGTTCAGGTTCAGGTTCTATAACTGGATCTAGATAACAAATTTTCATGGGTTGCATTTCCTCAAAAGTTGAATCCGAATGTTTAGGTTCTAGAGTCTGGAAAAACTCAAATAAAAGCTTAGAAGCACATAATAATAACCTAAATAATTGCGGATCCTCGAAGTCAATCAGACTTGACTCATACAGTTGACCACAAAGAGAGTGGTGATCTTCCTTAAACAAATGTGTCGACCCTAATATCCTAAAGTAATTAGGTTTAGTCTCAAAACTTAATAATTGACACATCTGAAACTTATACGTTCCCACAATTTGAAGGAAAGTTTTTGGTGGGAAAACAAAGTCAATTTTGGTATCATAGCCTGGGTTAACCACATCAACCAGAGGATGGGTTTCTAACAACTGAACTTCTTCCTGGACATTATTAGGTTCGGGAGAGCTAGCATGAAGGTAATCGGCACAATGGTTGAGGCAAATATATCAAGTCCCAAGTGAGGGATCTCTGTAAGAGCTAAAGGTAAGGCACAAGGAGAATGATAATCACCCCCAAACTTAGAATTTTGGGTTGTCTCTAGATAGACTAGCTACAATTTCCCTAATTTCTAGATCATCAAAATCCTGCAAATGGTCAATTGCTTCATGTAGATTATACTCAGGTGATGCATCCTCACTCATATTTAAAAGCTCTACGAGTTCATCTTCTTCGTCTAAGACTATTGTTTTTAAATTGTTAGACTCTAAAATAATATTCTCAGGATAAACCCGTTCCTCTAAACCATTATCGACTTCGTAAATAGGAAATACTACATCGTATAAAAAAGTATCTCTAGTCAAATCCTCGTCCTCTTGAATAGGTGAATAATTTTTAAAATTATTAGGATCTGAACCAGAAATAACCCTATTATTACAAAGCTCAATTGGAGTAGCAAGTTCCTGATCACTATGCCTATTTATTTCAAATTCTTCATCAACACTATCCTCATCATAATCATTATTATAATAACATGAAAATGGTTGAACCTCATCTAAACAAGTAGTGTTACCAATTCTAACCTCGTCATCTTCATTCTCAAGGGTATTATTGGATACACTATATTGGCAATTCCAGTTATTTCGAGCAATACTTTCGTTCGTCTCTAACTCAAGTCTACGTGTCGACTCAGCCATCCTCTCAAGGCTCTCTTCCAAAGAAAGTTCCCTTAGTGTTGGATCTAAGTTTTGAGTTAATCTATTGAGGATATCTTCTAAAGATTCAGTCGTTGTTGCAGTCCTTTCGTCCATAACTACGTTATTTACCTCGCCTAACTTACATGTTGATTCGGCTAACTTTTGTGTCGACTCATTCTAAACCCCGAGGGACTCTTCTAGAAGGAAGAGGAACAGAAGGATCATAATAAGGACTACTTTTCAAAAGTTTGATTGTATCCTCTAGAGACGAAGAACTATTACTATAATCTCCTTGCTCGAATGACCGATGCACATGTGGATAGTAATTGGGCTCACCATGGTATGACCCATAACCTTCAAAAGATTGGCGTTCCCAACCACTATTCACACTATGGTCATCAAAAGAGTAATGTCCATATTGTTCACTTGGATAATCATTGTATTGGCTCTTATAATACCAGTTTGACATCCTAACTGCAAGGGAATTCTACACAAACACAAACAAGGCTGACTCGACCAAAACAAACCTACTGATTTCTAGCAAATAAAAAGCATGATGGCTCCACTTAGATTGTTTCTAGACCAGCTTCTAATCCTTCGAAAGGGAATTCGTTACAATCTGAGCAAACCCATCTGGAATCAATCCGAGTTTAAGTAAGTTGAATAGAGGCGAGGGAAGCTGCGTGGAGCTTTGATACCCAAGGCCTCACCGCATTACAAGGCGCGCAGTCACGCATTCAACTCACGTAAAACCATCATGAACTTCGAAGTATGCTTTAAAGAGTAACCAATATTTTCGAATGACTTTCCTATTAAGCTCGTTACCCTATCGGTCTCGTTCTAAATCGGTATTTTAAGCTTAGGTTCGCGTTTGGTTTTGTTTTCCTAAGGCGGGCAAGAAGAGAACGGTGATGAAATCCGAACCCTTATCTTGTATGGCCAATCCTTGCCCTTTACTAGGAAATTAAAGCAGCCGTATTCAAGACCTCAACATATATACATACAAAATCATCCAGTAAACCCGCTGACAGGGGATTCGCGGGTGTTTAGAATTCTTACCTCCCGTTCCAGACGGGGGATGAACCGTTGAAGTCGACTCGGGCCACAACTCCTATGTCGTGTGCGAACCCGAGGGGCCGAGACGATATCGTAATCGTCGTCCTTCCCTGTGCAGTTTATATTTAAATAACCCTCCTTAGGGTTTTAAAAAAAATGTCCAATAGTCCAAAAATTAACAAAACCAAAAATAAAAATTACAAAAATAATTACCTAATTACAGTTTCTAAAAAAAAAATAAAAAAAATAATTACACTATATACAAAATCTTCTACTCCTTTTGGATTCCTCTATTTTTTTTTTTTCTTTGGCTTCGCTTTTGTTTTCACCGATTTCTCCCTTTTTCTTTAGCTCAGTTCCAAATCTGAAAACAAACAAGAAATACCAAAAGGCGTAAAAAAGAACAAAAATAATAAAAATAAAAATAAAACCTAAAAACAAAACTATACACAAGTCCGCGTCGGCGGCGCCAAAAATTGATGGTTTATTTTCAATGATGTTGTAGAAAGTGGTAGTAAGGTTGTCGTTCACTCGGACTTTGTTGGATTGATTTTAGGTTTTAATAAAAGAAAATAAAAGAAAAACATATACAAATATTGTCACAGGATGAAGAGTCACTAGGACGCAGGATTTCACTACTTTTCATATTCTTGTGGTTCAGTCATTAACTCTAGACAATATAGTTCAAACAAATAGAAATTGTGACTCTAATTTCTTGCCAAAATAGATTTCATAAAACATTATCTCGTAAGTCGTGAAGCATGACGCATCAAAAGTATTTTAAACTAAGCATGCGACATCGAGACAAAATAACAAATAATTAATAGAAATCATAAAACAATTAAATCTATGCAAAAAGTCATATAAAGAATTAATTCATTTACCACAATCATGAAAAGTTGCTTCCTCCGTTGTCCCAGTGATGGGTTCTAGCTCCGCATGGTGAAACACACTCAAAGGAATTTTTCATTGCTCAAAAAGGTGTTCACAAAAATGAATTGGGAGAAAAATTATAAAACTGGATTTTGTAACACTTATATTTGTTACAAAACTAAATGTTCAGACGTGTAAATAAGAAGCGTCGTTTGCACTTTGTTCCAAAACGATTATCTCTCGAACTACGACCCACAGCTGTGAGTCGTTATCACTGTAGCTAAACGACTGTCTCTTACAGTCTAATGTTCTTCGTGCTCTTCACAGGAGCAGCAATGGCAGCTCCCTGTAACTCCAATTTTTTGACTCTGTTGTTGCTCTAAACTATACCCGATCTCTCCATCCCCCCTATATGAGTCCCTTTAACCCTATATATACTCACAGGATCAACAGAACTCGATTTTAATTCACGTATCTTCTTCATTATTGGTTTTATTCTCCTCGGTCTGTCACGGGAATAACTTCCCTTTTTTAACTTCTCACGCGTCTGTTGTACTCAAACACACTTCTCCCTTATCTCAGACAACATTCCAGTGCAGCAGCCACGAAATTTCTCGCACAAAACTCGTGTAATCCCGAGTATTTCTCTTACTTCCCTGTTTCGTGAGATTACACGTTTCATTCCTTTTTTATCGAAACTTAAAGCATTAACGGCCATGTTTTGATGTACAAGACCAATACCAACCCATATCCAAGACCAACTCTCCAAGAATCTCGACAAAAATCAATCCTGTTGTTTCTGAAATTTCAAAATATCTTTTCCCGCCAAAATCTGTTCTTCCTGTGAAGAAGATGGGTGTCCCCCTAGCCTGTTGGGGGTGCGAATAGCAGTGGTTCCTGGGGTGCCCCTTAGGAATTGGGTTACCTTATCCAAAGTGGGAGTCCGAATATCAAATGTCCTCCGGCGTGTTCCGAGCAACTTTTCGAGCCGAATTTTCCAACAATCTTTATTTCCAAAAATACCTACAAACACACAAAACACCATAATAAGGACAAAAACGAGTGCTAACAATACGAAACATTGAGGACAAATTAGACACATAAATGCGTCTATCACCACCTTTAAATATGAAACTAACAAAAGAAAATTAATAACGGAGTCTACCCAAAGAAAGTATCCCCACTGCCTCACAACTACATAACGAAACAAAACAAATAATAGAAGAAGTATAGATGTCCACCCTCGTTAGATATCTTCCGAATATCCACCTAAGGCGGAATCAATCAAACTCCTTCACGATTCCCTAACAACACTGAAAAGATAATCAACAGGAGTTAAACTCCAAGCAAGTTCACGATGGATTTCAAGCCAAGATAAATTTAAGGAATCAATAAATAGGTAAACAACACTACAAATGGCATGAATTTAAGGGCTTACTATAAATTTGCAATTTAGCATTTAACGGATTCGAAAAATACCACCTCCAGTACACGAGACCTTATTTCTACAACTACCACAACCACTAAAGTTGGGAACAAATCCTACACACATTGTTGCCTCGTAGAAAAAATTCTTAATATATTCCCACCGTACGTAACATGAAAGGCAATAAACAAGATCTACCACGACCTACATAAGGTCTTAAAGGCTATCCATGATCCATACTGATTTGGATATCTAGCTGTACCTACATAAGGCACATAAATATTAGCTAAGATCCCATATTAAATTGGAAATCCAGCAAATTCCACTGCAACCAACCTTAACACTGTATCACTTTGGTCTGATCGTTGCCGCACATTTCAGGAACTATTGGATGCTACCAACAGAACGACTGGTTCGTAAAATTGGTACTACTATGTCTTACCGCCTCATCACCGTACACTCTGATTACTATACCAAAACTTAGCATAAGAAAAATACACTAATTAGAAATAAGCAAACCCCACTCATACAAAAACCAAAGATTGATCCATAAGAGTGGATTTGACCTGTGTCCCTAACTAGAATTCAATGATGAACCAATAATTATAACCGCAACTAATGATTAGCCTTACACATACACTAACACTAACCACTGAAGTGTCATGATATTAATAATCCTTACACATCCACTAACTCTAACTACAGCAGATATGCCATGACGATTATTTTAGTCTAAATAAATCTTCTGGCTCATTTGATCAATCAATAAATTAAGATACTAATTCGCTCTTCACACATAACTAATCAATATAAGAAAAATTTCATTTGCAGGCCATATAATATATCATCAAGACACAGTAGCCTAACCATCGGCATAAATAACCTATCTATCACGGATTTTATAATCATTTTTCTAGGCTATTTCTAAGGTAGTATCCCTAAATTCATCCTAACACAAAATCAAAAGTGAACTTGCCTCAAATTGACGCAGCCGATAATAAAATTTTAAGCTTGAGAACAATCAGAGCCATCTCTTCCAAGCCCTAATTTAATCACCAAATTAAAAGGTAAGCACCACTAAAAATTCACAATGGAGCAAGGAGAGATGATAAGAAACAAAACTTAATCTACACAAACCTTAGTGCCTGACCTTCACAGCTCTTTCTCCTTCTCGTCACTTGCCTCTTTTCTGTCACTAGTTATCTTTCCTCCTAGACGTAAAGCAAAATAATAAGAAACTTCTTTTCTTTGGTTTTTAATATAAACCCTAACGAAAATATAGGGAGACTAAATCTAACCTCTTTAAGGATTTATTAAAAATAGTGCGGTGACCCTATATGGGGCACTTACCTTCTATCGACTATTTTTTTTTCCAACTAATACTAATTCAACAATGATAACGAAGGATATTACATTATTCTTAACCATTAAACATGATTAGTGAGGGATATATTAGGAATTAAAAAAATAATTACATAAGGGGTGACCCAGCTTTGCTATTTGGATCCATATTTTGTCATGTACCTATATCCCCACTTAGTTTTGATATCCCCAATTGCGCGTTCTTATTTACCTTTGGAAATAACTTCAAGATATTTGAGTTTAACCCCTTTTGGAATGAAACCTCTCTTCCAATATTACTTTAACTGCCCCTGTAAAGTCAGTATCAATAATTTCCCATGTCTTTCTATAGGTCCATCATGCAAAGCCATCAAGTCTTGGTGTACTATCCTGATTCAACTCAAAAATATTTTTTTTCAATTTCTCCACCTGTTGGAACAGCTTCAAACATATTATTGTCATCTTCAGTTACAACCTTTCGAATGGAGTCAAATATTCCTTCAGCAAAATTAACTTCCTAACATCTAAATTTATCTTCAAAGTGAGAAACAAGCATATCAGATATATCATTTTGAGTAGCTGCAATTTCACCATCTTTTTTTAGCTCCACTATTGAATTTTGAATACATCTGATTCTTAAGTTCACATGAAAGTATTTTGAATTAGAGGCTCCATCTTTTAGCCATATAACCCTTGATTTTTTGTTGTACGATTTTCTTATGTTGTTGCAAAAGTATTTCTTGTCTACCTACGGTTGTAACTAAACTATTAATTAACACTTTATCTTCATGATTTTTATCTGACACCAATGAAGCTTGCAATACCTCATCTTCAGCTTGTTTCAAATTTTCTCTTACATCTTCAAATACAGACCGATTCCGCTCACGGATATCTTTTTTCAATCTTTTAAGTTTACTCATAAAAATAAAGGCAGGATTACCCTTCATCACTTGATTCCATAATTCCTGAACTTTTGATAGAAATCTTGGATGGTTCATCCATACTTTGAGTTCTCTAAAAGGGACATTTACAGGTTTAGGGATATCATCAGTCGCACCATACAATACTCCATAATCAGAAACTCCTCTGACTCCAACTTTGTAACCCCAACTAGGATAAAGCTCGAGCCATTTTTCATTAAAAATTGTTCTATCTTAGTTGCAAACAATCCTTTTAGAACCCACTCTATTGTTACACCAATAATATTTCAATCCTGTTTTTGGAGCTTGAATTAACCCACTGCTGTGAAGGAAATTATTGAATTCTAGCATACAAATTCTCAGACGTCTAAGTCCACATACTTTTTCATCATCTCTAAAGACTGTATTAAAGTCTCCCCGCATCATCTAAGGCTTATTCATTTTACTCAATTCCACTAACTCCGGCCGTAGATCTCTTCTATTAACTGTTGAATATGTCGGATGTACTCATGTAATTAATGTACCTCCCACCTCAACAGTTATAGCTTGATTTGTATCTGACACAATTACATGGCATACTAATAGAAGAACTCCGTAAGATCCATATATTTCCTTTTTTCTTATCACTAGAATTATGAATGACATTATAATGCATACCAACGAGTTTCACTTTTTTATAAAAATCAGCAGAGAGTCTAACTCTTGGTTTTGCGAGAATGACTAAAGAATAACAGAAAGAATGCACGAAACTTTTGAGTTTGTCTTTGGCTGTAGTTCTCCTCAATCCCCTGGTGTTCCAAAAAATAAATTTTATCTAGGAGATTGAATTTGAGAAGATGTAATACTTCTTCTCATATTCCTATTTTTGTTATTATTTACAACTGAACTTGCAGCTTGCGTTCTAGTTGTTATTATACTCATTACTTTACTAGGTTTTTGCTTATTTTTAGAATTATCAACCCCACTATCTAACACATTTTATCCCCTTATTTGTGAACTAATAATTGTTGCCACATGATTAATTAATATTAGGAGAACTAGTAATTACCTCTAGTACTTTTCCAATGGTTAAAGCAGGAAAATCATTATTGGAGTCCAAAAATTCAGTATTAATATCTTGAAGGGCTTGGAATTTACCTGAAGAGACTCTCGTTCTTGTTGAAATTATGTATATCTATTTTTATCAACCTCTTGCCATTTTGGAAGTATTATTGCATCCACTATCTCATCATCACTTTCATATATCTGCAAAAGAATGTCTACTAAAATTTCCAACCTCATTATGTTATATCCTCTGCTTTTTCAAAACATTCTCTGAAGTATTAAAACATTTACCAAATCCACCTAGATTTTGGGGCTTAACAATCTTAATTGTAACTTTTCTCCAGGTTTTAGCAACTTCTTTATAAATTATTGGAACTTTTATTTGTTGACTTTGTTTCCCACAACCTTACAATCATTACAAAATTTTGGTAGTTTAGGAATTTGAATAACTTGTTCAAAACCACCATATTTTTGATTTCAGGCAAACTTTATTTGGAATAGGTTTAGATACATCAACTTCCACTTCAAGGTAGTTGCATCTACCAATATGGTGTTCCCATAGATTTACCAGTATGTAAAATAATTCCCTCCTTCCAATATTCTATACTTAATCCAGGGAAATGAACCCAAATAAAAGTTGAAGTTGATTTTTGAGTCTCAAGATTAAAGCTAGGTTCCCATGCTCCGATTCTTAATGTTTGAGCCTCAACAACCCAATAATCCCTTCATATATGAATCTTATCTTCCTTGTTATCAAGTTTAATTATATAAAATAATCCTTTACCTAAAGGAATAAGTTGAACGATACCTTTGAGTTTCCATTGACTTCTCAAAGAGGATTCTGCTACCTCCATCTTCAATTTCACAAGATCCAATATACCAAATAAGCTAATTTTTTTCGTCCATAATTTCATGTGGGATGAATAGAGAAGGAACATCACCATGCTTTACACACTCTAGAAGGCTCAAGATACCAACAGAAAAAACCTTAAAATTAAATCTAGATTTTTTTGGATTTGATTTAAAGTCTGAACCTGATCATTTTTCCGATCTATTGTTGTTACTCTCCGACATATTTATTAGCATTTAATATCTGGAATCAACATAATTATCAGTTGTCAATGCTGATCACTGAGTCTTTCCGAGACAAACCTGAATTAATGAAGAAATCACATAGAAAACGAGAGAAAAAATCTGAAAAGTAAATGAACAAGTCAATCGCCGATTCTCAAACACTCCCTCTCCTTAACTCAGCCGAGTCAAGGGTGAAGTTACTTGGGAAAACTCTTTCAAACTCGGGGTGAAGGAGTTTTACCAAATCATAATCACAGGTTAGTGATGTGGTTGAAAGGCTAGGATCTTCCATTTAAGATCTGAAATACTTAATTCTCGAAGATAATAAAAAATTTGAAACTCCTTGGTAAAGATCAGCTAAAGTTGGCGGATACCGACAACTTGTCAATTTCTAAGCTTCACATTTATTAAAGATAAATTACTTTTAAATTATTAGACAATCAAGTCAAGCATATAATCACACCAAAATCAAAATATCAAAGTTCTCAAATCTTCTTAATCTTCCAAAGTAACAACTGGAAAATAACCTTGATTTTACTATGATTTGTCGCAAAGAACGGAGTCTTTCAACGTTTGAAAGTCAATAGTTTCTCAGATAATTTGAGTCACTTGAATCTATTATATCCCAAACTTCAAAGTTCTTGTGTGGCCTTGTATCATAAAATAAGTACCCCAAAACAAATCAGAACGCCTGTTGAAGATAACTATTTGTCATCTCACTATATATAAATCATAATTTCAAGCACTTATTTTCAGAGTATTAAATTGTGGTGTTATACGTCTCAGAATGTTCTCATTTTTAGTTGGAACGTAGAGCTTTGTAAGAGTAACATATTCCCAAAGTATTAGCTTCAAGTCTTTTATTAAAAAAATGACATCCAAAGTGTGAGATAGTGTGAGAATAACATTGTGAGTGGATCCTCCCTCAAATTTTTTTGAGAGGGAACTTTGTATAGAAGGGAAAAAGCCATGCAACAATTATTTTGGATTTTTGGTCTCACACAAAATTCATTCAGTGGCCTTAGTTATTTCAAATTCTTTTGACAGGCTTTTAGTTGCAATTTATTCATTTTTTAATTGTTCATTGTTATAATTTTCTCATTTCTCGATTAAAGAAATGGTCAACAAACAATCGACGATTTTTGTTGATTTGAATTACCACCTTTTTCATGCTCATGTATTTCAGCCGTTTTTCTTATTTATTTCTCATAATGCACTTTTATATTGAATTCATCAAATGAAAATGTTGATGATAAACCTCCTGAGCTGTTTCTTGGGTGGCCTTAATCATATTTGGAAATTTGTTGACCAAGACCATCGTATCTTCCTTGATTACCATGATTCATGAAAAATTAAGATTGGGGAAAATTATCTGTGGCCCAATTTCTTAAATTTTTATACCAAAAATCCATCAATAAGATTTCATATATGAGTAACCCATAATTAGTTAAACAAGTACTTTGATTACAAAAATAACCTTCCACCTGAATTATTAATTCGGTTTTTAAACGAAATGTGATTTTCCTAAACTAATTCCACCTAATTTTATCTTAAATCAATTCCTAAAATTACTCCACCTTTTATAACGTCTTCTTCTATTCCTCTTCCTAAAATAAATCCATTAATTAACTCCAAATCCCTTAATTAACTCCTTAAAATTCTCGTTGCAACTAATTTTAGGATTTTAGGTTTCAAAATCCCTTATAAAAACTCCCTTAAATAGGTTCCCTATAAATACTCACGTAAAATAATTACTCCCTTAAAAATCTCTCGTAAATATTCCTTTTAAAAATAAAACTCAATACAATCTATGTATGGAAAAAACTCGAATTATCACTTCTAAAAGATAACTCCAATTATCATCTCTAAAATAACTCCAATTATCACAGGAATAAAATATATGAAAATCCCGATTTTCACAAATAAGTGTAAAAAAAACCCTAATTATCACAAATATTGGAAAAAATTCCATTGATGAAAATATAAATTTTCACATGAGAGATCGGTGATGTTCTAATTTTCACATATTGGTTAAATTTTGATGAGAAGCGGAAGCTTACAATGAAAATAAATTGAAATTGATAACTTGAAAAGGATATATAATCAACCAACTTAGTTTCTTCTACCCTTTGAATAAAGGAAGAACCTAATAATGGAGATTCTTCTCAAATAACTTACAATTTCTACCCAATTAAATTGGAAACTATAAGATTATGAGAGGCATCTAGTTGATACTCTAGAATTAGATAATCTAATTCCCCTAGAGATAACAATTAGGTTTGAAAGAAGAGAACCTCTCATTCTTACACAATATTCTAAAACCAAAAACTAAAACTCCTTTAGCCTTATGTCTTCTAATTTATACTAGAACCATGGGCATACTTGGCATATTCAAAGTAATTCTAGGATGGACTATAAATGGTGCTTCAATATCGATATGGGACATCCACAATACATCATCCTCCTTCTTTAAACAAATTCGTCCTCGAATTCTTCAAAGCGTATTCTCCATTTTTGCTTGAACTTCTTCCTTGCTTGAAGACAATTCTACCTCGAAACCTTCCATTGTGGTTACTCACCAAATATAGCACTTTGTGGTCATCGTTGAGAGCATCCCCAAGTAGTAATGACACACCAAGAATTTCTTCGTTTGTAAATACATCATTCTCCACTTGTTTGAACAAATTCATCCACGAATTCTCCAAAGCACATTCTCCATTAGTGCTTGAACTTCTTCCTTGTTTGAAGACAATTCTACCTCTACACCTTCCATTGTAGTGACTCACCAAATGTAGCATCTTGTGTTCATAGTTAAGAGCATCCCCAAGTACTAAAGAAACACCAAGCATTTCTCTCAACCTTGCACGAAGACTACAACCATGAAACTTATCTTCAATGAAATCCCAAATTGGATTCATATATATTGTCTCTCCTTTTGTTGTAGCTTGAGTGAAGGCTTGCTTCCAGTGTATCGGTTCACATACTTGAAATTGTTCTCGAGATGCTTCGAACATAGCATTTTCCAATTCAATATCATACCTTGGTACACCAAAATCTTTTACTTCACTACCATTAACTACCTCATCAAAAATTGAACACAAAGGATTGTACTCTTCTTTATCTTGATTCTTACGTGATAGCACTTGGTCCATGATAGTAAAATAATCAAATATTTGATCCACATTCATGCCATCTTGATAGATTGGAAGAACACCCACTATTTCATATTCCTCATGACTCAAATAGCTATCAAATTTTGGTGGAGACATTTCATCAAACATCTTGTGGGAAATTTGTTCATCCTCATATCCACCAACCAAAATTGATACATCTAGTTCACTTACATCATCACAATCATTAGGTAGATTCCTTTCTTGGTTATGGAGACTTACAAGTTTCCAATAATATTCTTCACAAATTTCTCCCATTCTTAGATACATATCATCAAACACTTCATGTACAATATTCATTAACACATCATTTGAATGAATCCTACCCAAATTAACTCCTATTTTGTAAACCATGGTGAAATCAATATCAGATTCAACAACCCGATTTGAAAACACTATCAAAGAACATATCAATCAACCCAAAAATACTTGAGAAAGAGATTAGTAGTGTTCACCTCAAAAAAAAAATATCTTCACCAATTACACCTTTTCCCCTTGAGAATCAAACCAAAGCTCTGATACCAAATGATGAGAAGCGGAAGCTTACAATGAAAATAAATTGAAATTGATAACTTGAAAAGGATATATAATCAACCAACTTAGTTTCTTCTACCCTTTGAATAAAGGAAGAACCTAATAATGAAGATTCTTCTCAAAGAACTTACAATTTCTACCCAATTAAATTGGAAACTATAAGATTATGAGAGGCATCTAGTTGATACTCTAGAATTAGATAATCTAATTCCCCCTAGAGATAACAATTAGGTTTGAAAGAAGAGAACCTCTCATTCTTACACAATATTCTAAAACCAAAAACTAAAACTCCCTTAGCCTTATGTCTTCTAATTTATACTAGAACCATGGGCATACTTGGCATATTCAAAGTAATTCTAGGATGGACTATAAATGGTGCTTCAATATCGATATGGGACATCCACAATACATAAAATTTTAATCGGAAAACTCCTCTTTTCACCCTCTCTAATTCGTGGAAATCATAATTATCACCGGCGTAATGTCAATACTTAACTAAAATTAACGAATCACCAAAAATGAAAAAAGAAAAGAACAGATAGATCGAAAGATAGAAGGAAACAGATTAGAGGAATCAAATGATAAAATTAGGACTACATTAAACAACTTCAAAAATTCCACCATATAGGAAACCCGTGACTATTTAGAAGCTACTGCGTATCCTAGATTTAGGAGTCCAATGACCAGAGGAACCACTTAGATAACTTAATCGCAATATTATTGAATCTCAATCAGCAAACTTGTTATGACTCCATGAATACTTGCACGAGATCTAAAGTGGGTGTGATTTTACTTTTATTGTTAACGAAAAAGAAGAAGAAAGAAATGTTGGTAGAAAATTATTTTTATTATGAGTAATTCATGGAGTATTAATTATCCTCCTCCATGAATATAGGTATGCCATTCCGCGTTCTTTGCAAGCTAAGTATATAGGTACGACCATGACATGACACGGATATTTTCCATTAATATTAATTATCCTTATTTAATTATGGTTATTTAAGCCTAATTAATCGGTGAGTAATGCAAATACAACCTAACAGCCATTTATAACGCCCACGAATTCGCCTGTGATTGTTTGACAATAAATTACTGATTTTTTCTATTAATTTTCCTTTTATCAATTGTACGTAATGGATGAAGGTTAATCTAGTCATGTTGAAAGTTTGAAAATCTATATTTAATCTAAAACTACTAATCGTAACCATACATCTTAGATTTTGGGTTAGAGATATATACCATCTTATTGATGGGTTTTTAGAAGAGAGAGGATCCAAACTTGGGTTTCTCAGAAATTTCCACAATTAAGATTTATATTACCATAAATATATTTTATGTCAATGTTCTAATAAAGATTAAACGTAAGAAAATTCTCCCATTTTAAGTAAAGTTAACAAGTAAAAGGTAAATATTCGGGTACCCGACGGGTAATACCCGTTAGGACCTGAAAGCTTAATGATTCTAACGGTCTACCTGTCGGGTAGTGATTTTACTAATGGGTCCAATCTTGGGATCCGGAACCGGACCCAATACACCCGTGTTCGGTTCGGTTCTGGGTAATCAGGGACCCGTTGGCAGCCCTAGGTATAAGGGATATAAGGGGATGCCTATGTTTCTTCTGCGGAATATTATGTAGTTATTGGATATGCGTGAGAAACAGGCGTAGCATGTTATAACCATGTATATAGCGGAGCATAACTGTCCAAGAGTCTAGGTTGGAATGATTCAATTTTTAAGGATGTGAAAACTGAATTCCAGTTGAAACCATTACCTTTTCCTCTTTGCCGCCGTCTCAAGCTTTACGGTGTTGCAATCTGCAAATCAAATAATTTAAGTGATGAAAACAAGTTCAAAAAATTTAATTATGAATTGAAATTTTAAATTTATTTTTAGGGGGATTTTGTGTTTCCCCCTCAAAATAAATAGGTAATTTTCATTATACCTTTTTAAATTTAAAATTAGTAAAACCCCTTTCTGTTATAACTACCGTTACAACCCACTTGATTGTGCTCGTACAACTCGCGTGTGTATAAAATAAAATTAATTTTCCTTATCAGATGTTAATATCTAGGACCTTAAATACGGGGCTCATTCAAGACCCTAATTTTTTTTTTTTTTTGACCATTATACATCTTCTTCCTTTCTTCTTCTCTGCACATCGCCATTAGAGACCTTCAAAAATGTACTTTACGATTATATAGTCATCTTCACCAATTTTTCTTCCCTATCCCCCTTCTTTTCTATTTAAACTCCAAACCCGCTAAAAAAAATTAAAAAAATTCATTAGATCATAAATTACGAGATGAACATACATAAGTCATTAAATCTTTATTCCATATGTTAACCCATTACCGCCGGTGGTAATGCTTCCTATCAGGATCCATCTAGTGTTGACCATAGAAATCTTACAGAAACCAAAATCATTGAACTACTATTTTCCTCCAAAGTGGGCACATGTGTTGTGGTGATGATGGAATCTCAGTACCCATATCTAGAAAATTAATTAGTTTCCTGATTTCAAGCAAACTTCAATTAGAACCCAGTAAATTGAACAATAGAAAAACCAGAGATAACCCCAAGGAATTTCATTATTGTTGATAGCGTGGTATGGAGTTCTTTTTCGTAGTTGGTGAATCTTTATCTCTTCCTGCTATGCTTTGTTTCTCTTCGTATTATGTGATCGTTCTCTCTAGTTCCGGCAAAACAGCATTTGGTTCTGGTATGTAGTTGAGAATTTTAGCATGTTCTTCGGCGAGAACGAAGAGAAAATGAAAAAAAAAAAGATCTTTCTGCACCTATCTATTTCTAATCCAACAAAAATCAACGGTCAGTATTGCAACATGTACCTAGGGTTTGTAAAATTAATTATTATTTGTGATGTACGCGTGAATTGCATGTGCTTACTTAACCAGATGTTGACGGAAGTTATAACAGAAAGGGGTTTTACCAATTTGGAATTTATAAAGGGGTAATGCAAATTACCTATTTAAAATGACCCGGAAACCCAAATAACACCACGATCTTTGAGATTGTTGTTAAACGGATAAATCAAAAATATTCAGAATTGTTTGATATTATTAACACCATTGATCCAGTATAAAGGGTACCCGATTTCTACGAATTGCAGCATCTTCTTCCGTAATATAGTTTGGACCACGAACCCTTTAAAAAATCGTCTTTTTTCAAAAAAAAAAAAAAAATTAAGAGAAAAAAGATATATTTTCTGCCGAGCGGCCCAAGAAACAACCTACCGACCAACCTTAGCCGCTCGTTTGATGCTTGACCGCAATACGTAGACACCCTAAAGTTTCTTGCCTTAAAACCCAAACAGTCCCTTAAAAGAAGAGAAAAGTATCCCTTTATGTTTCTCAAAGTCGGCTACTCACATCTGGACAACAAAAAACATTTCTTGCTAAAACCCTAAAGTGATTGAGATCCCTTCTTCTTCTTCAGCCATCAATACTCTCTGTAGATCGTCTGCCATACACTAGGAGGGTTTGAAATGGGGAACTTTAATGAGCTCTCAGTAAACCTAATCTCCAACATCTTAACACGTTTACCAGCAGAATTAGTTTTGGGCTGCAAATTAGTCTCCAGAGATCATGGAATAAAGTCATCAGTCGTCAACAATTTTCTCAGTCTCACTTGGATCACTGCCTTAACAATCGTGATTTGGCCGGTGGTAAGTTTACTTTCCTTACTGTGAATGACAATCCAATCTATCCATACAGACTGTTTCATTTTGTAGAATTTTATGATGATGAGAATTCTTCTTCAGAGGAACAACCTTGCCATAGAGTTACAAGAGTGAAACTAAACCCCTGCCTCCGCTTAAGTATTACAATTTTACTGGCTCCTGTAATGGTTTAGTTTGTCTTAATGGGTGCCATGATAATGAGTGGGTCAACTATGAAGTAATCCCATCACCAGGGAATGTGTGTTTCTACCGGAATTTGAGAGAACAGATGATCGTGGTGAACGATTGGTGACTGGATTTGGTTATGTTTCTAGGACGAATGAGTACAAGGTTGTTAGAATGTATAACCTGTTGAAAGAACCCAATTCTGTATATGTTGAGGTGTACACACTTGGAAGTGGCAAGGGATGGAGGAACTTAGGGAAGAAATTCGACAAAGACCTGGATTCGTTTATTTCTATACGTGGCGTACTTGTCAATGAATCTCTTTATTGGACGCTTAGAAATGGTGAAATTGTGGCTTTTGATTTGGCTAATGAAGATTTTCGAATTGCCTACTGCTTTTCCCACTGATTGGCATTTCGGACTTGGGGTTTTGGGGGATTACTTATCGGTTGACCGCTATGATAAAGATTGAAAACTTCGATATATTGCTCTTGAAGAAGAAACAAGATGGGTCATTAGGTTGGATTAAAAGAATTCGGTTGAGCAACACAGATACACAAGAAATTGTTCAAGATCCGCTTGTCCTCACGAGTAGGGTACAGTTGTAGGTTGGATTAAAGAATTCTGTTTGAGCAATACAGATACACAAGAAATTGTTCAAGATCCCTTGTCCTCACGAGTAGGGGTGCACGGTTGTATGTCGCTCAAACACAAAGGTCATAATTCATGACCTAAATTCTTCATCTTCAAAAGTGCTTGTGGATTTTGGCAAGTATAAAGCTATATTTCAAGCAATCCCGCATATGAACACCTTGGTTTCATTGAAAGCATTAGAGAAGAAAATACAAAAACTATGGAAACAGATTGACGTACGAGAAGAGGTTAAATTTGAAAACCCATGGGAGGATAAGTTTTATCAATCGCGTAGGAAGGATGGGGCCGATATGTTTCATGAATCTTGCAGGCGGCAAAGACGAAGGAATGTATATGCGGATAGCTACATTTAACTGCACAGTGTGGATCTTACATAAAGTACTATTTCATGTTTATCCTCTTTCTTTTTGAGTTTCCAATTTGGAGTATAGCTATTTTCCTTGGCTATTTGTGCTTCTTTTTCTACCACTGCCTACTTGGATTATTTTATTATAATACATATTTTCTAGCTACTTTTGTGTTCTGACAGGCATTCTCAGTATTATCGGCAATTAGACACTTATTCACTAGCAAAATGCATTTGTATGTTGTGGCTTGGTTGTAATATGCATTATATGACCCAAATCACCTAATATGACAATCTTGCACAGCTTATTTTCGCATGAACATAAAGATATGGACTTATAAACTAGCATTGTTTCATTCTCTGCAACAATTAACATGATTTATGCTTATACACTGTTTTAGTACAATGAATTAAGTTGATTGTCAGTCTTTTAATAATGCTGCATTTGATTTCCTTCTCCAAGACAAGGCTCACTTATGGCTAGGCTCCTTGAACCATATTACTAGGAATTAGAAAATTATGTTTCTATTGGTGTAGTTGCAGGAAATCCCACACTACACCCCTCACTCGAATTTGCTTAATTAATCCATTTGAAGGTGAGTAACAATATGTTTTATTGATTGTTTTCTTGAAAGGTTTACAAAGAAATGTAGAACAGAGCTAAAGAAATTACAATCACTCTTAATTTTCTCTCTCCTAATGACTTGCTTAACAATTTCAAAAGAATCTCCTCCCTGCAACAGACTTACTCGACCCTTTATATAGGGTATTACATAGTGGATGACAGCTAAGCTTGTTCTTTATTTTCGGGAATCCTTCGCGAAGCGTCGCAAGTATGTAAGTGTTAGACTTCGCGACACTCCTAAATCTCGCCAAGTCTTCACACTTTTCTTATGTTCTGGCTGTCGTCATCTGGTGCGTCATTTAAATTATTTCCTTGCGACACCTTCGCAATGTAGTTGTTTATTACTCTTGCGAAGTATTCTTTGTCGTTGATATTGCAGTCCTACATCTTGCCTCTTCTCATGTATTCTCTTAAGTAGAGAATGTCATGAGAACTAATGTTGAAGAACCCGTTTCGATATGTCGCCACCGTTTAGTTTCCATTCGTTTTTCTTTTACCGACAAGATTCCGTGAATTTAGGAATGATTTGTTTACACGTATCTAAGATTTTATTTTTTCGGTTCGTCAGGTTACCCTTCTCTCGTCTATTTAAAGAGGATTTCCCTTTTAAAATTCTCTTCTTTTATTTAATCTTCTTTATTGTCTGCAATTTTTCTCTGCCGTTTTCCTTCATTATCTTCCGCTTTAATTCTTCTCTCTCACATTTTATGGCATCAAGGTCTGAGTTTGATTTCACCAATTTTGATTACTTCATGATTGATCTCTTTTATTGTAGTCTTTTATTTGAATATTGCTCTTCTTTTAATATTTCTCCCACCATTTTTATTTCAACCAAGTTGACTCCAAATTCGTTAAGAACCCCGATATTTCTTGTTCAAAATTGAAATCCTTTGCTTTAAAAGGCACTGTGAGTGGCAAGGTATTTAAGAAACATTTACTCTTTTAATAACAATATTGTTGCCTCTGTTTCTTATTTAACTTGTAATTCGGCAGGATGGCAAAAATGAAGGTAGATCTCCAAGAGGCATCGCCACTCTAAGCCTCGTCGCACCTTCTGTTTCCTTTCCTGGATTCAAACTCATTTCTTCTCCTGTTGTGCCTTCGCAGCGATTCATCTCTTCCAACGATTGCCTCGCAAGAGAAACCAACCCCTTATCTTCAAGATAATCCATCCTCTCCTGCGATATCCTCGCAGGATAAATCAATTCCTGAGTTTTCTGTGAATGAAATTCTTCAAAATGTACCCCTCTCCACTCTTTCTCTTAATACTTCTCTTTCTCCTTCACTTGTTTATCAGACTTCTTCAACTGGCATTCTTATGATCAAGAATGATTCAGCTTTTCCTTCTTCCTCTTCCGAGTCTATCCCTCTTACCAAAGAAAACTTAGAAGGGATAGATGTAGCTTTTAAAGTTTTATCAGACACCATGAACGATGTCAAGAAAACCTCCACTGATCCTATCAAGTCTTGTGTTTTTGAATCCTTGAATAAATACTTTGGCTCTGACACAATGCTCCAAAACATCTTTGGAGCAAGAAGTTAAGATCTTAAAGAACAATCTTCTCAACATTTCATTTTGGATTGCGATAATCTTCGCAAGAAGAATGAAGATTTAAAAGGTACATTTTGCCTCTCTTTTTTTTTTTTTTTTTTTTTTTTTTTTGAAAACTCAAGTCCTTGTTCACCCTTCAAGCTTTAAACCAGAAACGAAAAATGGAGATATATCAGTTGGAATCTACTGTTGAAGAAGTTCGAGGTGATAAAGATTCTTGGGTGGAGCAATATAACCAATTAGATAATCTTCATACATATGTTGTTGACCAAATAGATAATCTTTCTAAGGAAAATGCTGATTTAGCTCAGAAACACGACTTGTTAAGTAATGACTTATCTCGCCTCTCGTATTCTTTGACTAAAGCTAATTTAGAGTTGGAAACTTTATCAGATGAGAATGGAATTCTTTCTCAAGAGAAAGCGAACTTTATTAAACAAGGTGTCGGTTTACTCATGTGAGTATGATATTTGTCAAAAATTGTGTAAAGAGCAAGAACAATCTCTTCGCTCATTTGAGAAATACTCTTGAAGAAGTTACTATTGAGAAAGATAAACTTATTCAAGGTAGAATAACTTTAAGTGTAAAAGCAAACCAACTCAAGGATCAATGTTCCCAATTGGAGAAATCCAATTCTTCCCTCGCGGAAGAAAATGCCACACTTATCTCTAACGAGAAAAATCTGCGAGCTCGTTTGAAAGGATTAGTTGGAGATAACTTTGATATCGCCATGGATCAATGGAAAATAGTTGTTCGGCGTTAACCCAAAGACACCTTATTTCGCAAAGGAAGGTAGTCATAACAGTTGGCTGCCTCATCTATTCTTCATTTATCGGTGCTTCATAATTTTTGTTTGTTATAATATTTTTGCTTTTATTCTTTGTTTCATGAAGTCGAGAAAAATCTTCATTCTTCCCTTCTTGCTTTGAAGTCGACCACTCAAAAATTCGCAAGGAGAATAAAATGCTTACTACTTCCCTTATGCATTCTCGACGGAAGCAGAAAGAAGATTCAACTATATGTGCGGTTACAAAGATATAGAGAGTAAAAACCAGCAGAAAGCGCTCCTTCGTCAACTTCATCTTAAAGCTGAAGTTCTTGTGAATAGTGTTTTGCTATCTAAATCTCTTGATCCCGTATCTCTTGAGTATTGCTGTCGCGATATTCTGGTCCTACAGTTGGCAGCAAGGATTTCGTCTTCTTTGTATGAGAGGATGAGTGCACATATAAATGGTTGATACACCCACTTAACGCTTGCCTGTATGGAACTGTATGTCTGCAGACACTTTGTACTTAGGTTCTTACGAGCTGGTATTGCTATTTGCTTATACGGTAGAATTCTTGTTGTTAGTCTTACCTATATATGCTTACGAACTTATCGCTTTAGTTAAACATTTGCATCAATTAACATTCTAGATTTAGTTCTGATATTGTTTAGAGTACATCTTGAGCATCTTTCTTGAAAGCTACTTCTCTCCGTCGGTTTTCGTTTTTCTCTTTTCTTTCAAGGCCAAAGCACTTTGGGAATATTTTGCTTCATCAGAATCGTTGCATCCGGTTCTGCACTATTATTAGAAACCAATTAGCACAATGTCATCCTCAATATCTAAACGATTCACCACATTGAACTTTAGTGCAGTTGTTAGTATAGTTATCTATTCTTTCTAAATCAGTTCGCCATATTTATTTCTTTGTAGGATATGTACAGTATATGTCTGGATCCCACAAGCGAGACTTGGATTTGTACATGGGATTACTTCCATTTGTTATATCTCCTCCCATCTTTTGTCTCCCCTAAGAAAGTTAATTGCTATTTTGTATTTGGTTCGCATCCTTGAAAGTTACCGTAGCTCTTTTATTCATTTGCATTTCTCTCTAAAATATGGGAATTTAGTCTGGATCCTATTTGGAGCGGTTGTTGCTGAAACATACGGTTCCAAATGTAGCTTAAGGCCGAGCTAGTTTAAATCTTTCCCAATTGTGAAACTCGGATGTATATTTATGACGCTGCAACAGGAAATCTGTGGATTACTCTATGTTTTGAGCATCTTATGATTGGAGTAAGTTACTTGCTTTTTTGTTAGTTTTCTTATTTTCTTGTGTTAGTTAAATTAATCTTGAGAGCGTTCAGGTCACTAATGCATCTGCAGTTGGTAAAATAAAAACTAGAGAGCCTAATTGAATTGCCCTGTGAATTCATGGAAACCATTTTTTACAGCAAAGTATTGTTAGCAATGTGTGCTAGCATCTAGGTGTTGTTTGTTGCCATGAGCAAGATACAATGCCTCACTTGTTGTGCTTATGTAATTTCAGTTACATTTCTGGAAACAGTTGGGAGATATATTTGGTTTTCTTGCATCCATTTTTTTTTTTTTGAAGAGGTGATGTCTGTGTAAAACAGAAAAGCCCGTTTGTGAAGGAGGTGTGGCCAACTCTCGCTTGTGCTACAATGAGGGAACTATGGTTCCAAAAGTACCCGGGTAATTTTTAGGGTAGCAAGCCAGATTCAATTTAAGATAACTTTAGAGAGACCAATTTCCCAGTAGATTGTCTTTCTAAATAAGGGTCTACTCTTGGCCACAGGTGTAGGTTTTGATTGTTGTATTTCTCTTTTTGCATTGCGCAGCTTTCCGTGTGGATAAAATCCTATTTACCGTGTTTGGAGTGTATAGAATTTTTGCCATATCAAATAAGGACAAAAAGGGTTGTGAGATACAATAGAACTTCGTTAAATTAATCCGTAGTAAATTAATAACTTTGCTAAAATAATATTTGTAGTCAGTCCCGATTTGGGCCAGTGTGCTAAATTGATAACCCTGATAAATTTTTAAGATAATAAAAGTTTTAAGCGTAAAGTAGGGCCTAACAAATATAAATTGATAATCGGTGTAGTAGTACTATATGGTTTCACCTATTCACCACCCATGCTTTTCCTATTTACCACTCAGCTCACAATTTCTAAAGTAAAAATAGTTTCAATTCTACTTTTTCCTAGTTACCACCTACGAAGTCAAATTAAATTTGACTTATAACGATTTACAATCTTTTTGCCGTCTTCTTCTTCAATAATCTTGGTTTAGTCCCTATTTTTATTGAAAACACCATTAAAACCAAAAATTATTAACCCTAAATTAGGATTCTACTTAATTGTAGCAGTGAAATACTGCCAGATTAGTGCCTAAACAATAAGAATCAAATGACAAACCTAAATATTTGTGAAAATAATAATGAAACAGACAAATTAATACAGAAAATCAATTCTGGGACGAAGGACTATTCATCATATGAAAAATTTCAATATTCAATCAACTATTTTGGGTTCATAAATCATGATCAAAGATCATGTAATATGAAATATGGACACCAAACAAGTGTAACACTGTTTTCTAATTTCTTTGATTTAGTTCCCTGTACTTAACGCTATCCTAAATTGACGACAGTTCATATGATGACACAAAAAGAGTATCTAGTAATTGACGATCTGAGTTATATGCTTAGATTCATTTTATGTCAGTACATTTCTAGTAAAGTCGCTCATTCGTTCCCCTTTCATCTTCTGATTGATATAATATATATACACAAGATCCAAGTTACTTATATGATTGTTTGTTTTGGGGGCATCTCAAACAAGATTAAGAAATAGAAAAGACGAGAAGAAAAAAGAGATCATCCAAGGTGGTGGCGGGTTGGTGGAGAAGGAATAGTGCAGGTGCTGGTCGTCGTGTATGGAAGTGAAGAAGAAGAATTAAAACTTTGGTTTATGTAGGTGGGAATTTAAAAAGTCAATGAAAGTCCACGAGTAGTATTTAGGAGATATGAGAAATTGTATAGGTGGTAAATATGATATTTATGGGTGGGAATTTAGGTGGGTGGTAAATAGGGAAATTGTGGATGGTGAATAGGTAAAACCTAATATATTATGGTGCTTTATTAAAATAAGAATCCAAAGTTGTTAGTTTCTTGTTCACATATACATAATATTGGACCTCATATCTAATTTTTTTGTAGTCCGTCGAGAAGTTCATGGTGATTTAGGTATTGTTCTTTTTATTGTTTTAATTTTAACATTAAAGTTTATATATTTACACACATAATATGCAATATATTATCTGATATTATGTCATAAAATAATTAGAAAATAATTTTATTTGGAAATAAAATCTCTAAATACTTGTTATCGTAGGAAAATTGTTCTACACACTTAATTTTTCAATCTTGTTATGGTAAAATGTTCTACAAACTTATTTTTGAAATCTAAAATTGGTATGTTTCGATATATCAATAACTTATTAATTTATCGATAAATTAATACTTCGCTAAATTGATAGAATTTGACAGTCCCGAGGCTATTAATTTATTGAAGTTTTACTGTAATCATTAAAGCTATCCATATATTTCCCTTAATGGCAAAACTGCCTTTATTCTTATTTTTTAATTCAATTTAACTTAACTTTTCTAAAAAGTTTATTATTTTTCTACTTCACTTTCTTTAATTAGTTTTTATTTTTTTAAATTATTTTTATTATTAGATAAAGAGTATTACATTAACTAGTTGGAAGCCTAATTCAAATTGGTTAAGAACCATTCCCAACTCTCACAATTTCCGCAAGGAACAATTCCAAACGCAACTGGATAGATCTCTCTCTCAAAAAAAAAAAAAAAAAAAAAAAAAGAAAGAAAAAACAATGACTCATAAAACTGAAATCCATAAACAAGTTATGCGGTCAACAACAAAAGTTCTGGGATCAATAACAAGAACTATGGGATCAACAACAAAAAGTTATGTAATCAAACAAATGAAATCATGGGACCAACAACAAAAGTTATGGAATCAACAACAAAAGTTGATACAAAAATAAGGAATCAACAAACAAAAAGTTATGCGATCAACAACAAGAATTATTGGATCAACAAGTATTATGGGATCACCAATTAAAATATGGGATCAACAAAAGTTATGAGATCCGTAAAATTGAAATTCAGGGACATATCACACTATATTGTGTAATCAACAACCAAATTGAAACACTTAATAACTAAAAAACAGAAAGAAGATTAAAAATCATACCTTGATTACCACTTTTCCCGCAAGCAACCATAAGACCGCCCTTAAACTTCCCGGTGAGAAAAGTACAATCAATAAATAACATCAGACGACAATAATTGTTGAAACTATAATGGAAGATTCTAAAGCAGCAAAGAACCTTTGAAACTGCTTCGTTACACCATCATACTCAAACTTAACGACGCTTCCAGGATTATAACGTTCAATTGATTCTTTATACCAAACAAAGTCTGAGTATGACTTGATGTTATCACCCCAAAGGCACTCTTTAGTGAATTGTAAACCATGGTATACCTGGCTATACGTGAGATCAATACCATATTCCAGATGAAGCAAATCTTTGACATCAGCTGCAGTCTTCTTCTTCTTTGATGCTCGAAAATCATCTGTTAAGATATCCTTCAAGAAAGACTTCGTCATTCTGACTTTAGATGGATCGGAACGAGCTAAATCACATAAATGCTCTCCATGATACGTCTTGCACTGAAACACACCTTTAGTATTGGAAACGAGATATGCATGAAACCTCCAGCTACAGTTTTCACATTTCTTGTGCTTACACTCCACAGTGTATCGTTTTTGGTCACTCTTGCGTATGAAAGTTTTGTAACCACTCTGAACTTCATACTTCTTAACAATATCACGACAGTCTTTAACACTTTCAAACAACTTCCCTACTCTGGTTAAGATGTTGGCCCAAGCATCTGACTTCTTGGGGACCATTTTGATCAAAGATGAATCATCCGTCAAGTCTTCTACAACAACCACCTCGTTATTAGAAACAGAACTTGATGATGATGAAGAAGGATCAACAGAAGAAGAAGAAGAAGAAGGAACAAAATCAACGCAAATCTTAAACTGGATGTTAAACTTCAACACATCAATCCCTTTCGAGATGCAGTAGTGAATAAAAAACCTCAATTCCAAATCGTGATTAATGACATGTGAAATTCCATCTACAGTGTAACCAAACAGTATGAGGTTCTCAGGGACATAAGGCCAGTATTGTTTCACCACACTAATCATCTCGCCGACATAAGTTGATTTCGAAACAGGATGCGAGACGATTAAATTGCTTAATTTGAACTCTACAACAACCATCCTTAGCCTGCAACAAACCATAACAGATCGACAAAACTAATAAAACATAAAAAAAAAAAAAATAATGTTGACACCATAATTTGTCAACAACCAATGTTGATCCAATAAAACATCTGTAAACAACCATAATCAGAAAATTATCCAGGTTATTTGCATCAACAATGGAAGTTGATCCAATAAACCTGCATCAACAACCAATGTTGATCCAATAAAACATCTGTAAACAACCATAATCAGAAATTATCCAGGTTATTTGCATCAACATTGAAAGTTGATCCAATAAACCTGCATCAACAACCAATGTTGATCCAATAAAAATATCTGTCAACAACCATAATCAGAAAGGTTATTTGCATCAACAATGAAAGTTGATCAAACAAACCTGCATCAACAACCAATGTTGATCCAATAAAAACATCTGTCAACAACCATAATCAGAAAGGTTATTTGCATGAACAATGAAAGTTGATCAAACAAACTTGCATCAACAACCAATGTTGATACAATAATCTGGATATTATACAAATTTTCAGTGTCAACAATGAATAAACTATGTCAACAACCAAGATTTTGCTACAAAAATACAGCATAAACAGTATCATATATGTTACTTCGCATCGGATTAGTATGGAATCGATGCAAATGTTAACCTGCTACATGAAATACTACATGACCATACATGCTCCATGTTAAAAATTTCACTGCAAACTATAAGAAAACAACCTAAACTTAACCTATTTTCTGATTTCAAATTACGTCGCACATCTCTCGGGGGCTGCGCCCCCTCGTGAAAGTTATATTCAATGTCGAACGTTAGATATGTAAACTGAGTTTTTCAACACTAACTTCTAGCTTCTAATTGATTACACTAACTTCTAACTTCTAATTATGCCAAACTGATTCATCAACACTCATTATTCTCCAAATAATTCATCAACACTCAGTATTCTCCAAATAATACTCTTAATAATTCATCAACAATCAATATTCTCCAAAATAATTCATAACTGCTTCATAGAAAGTAGATTGAAGCTAAAATCATGAATTATAAACAACATAACATTGAATCATGAGCCGATCTAAGTAAAACAACATAAATTGAAAATCAAAAACCGGAGATTAAAAAATTGAATAATACTTGTTTGAGAGATGAATAACGATCTCGAATTCAAAAAATGTGTAAATGAACCAATCAATCCAGTAGAATTAAACACACAAAATCAAAGCTTCCAAAAATCACGATCTCTGCAGCAGAAAAATACGAATAAAATGAAATCAAAGATAAAGATTTAGAAACTACAAATCGAACATACAAATATCATATACAATTCTATTCATCTTCAATCACAAATCACCATTACCAATTTGTTTCAGAAAAAAATATCGAGAAAGATTATGTTGATTGTGTTGTTGATGAAGAAACTGCTGTCAGATCTCAGATTTAAAGATTCGAATGACTAAATTGATGAACATAGATTCAGTAGTAGTAGAAGAAAAAGATTATCTGGTAATCAGCTGAGAAGATCGGAAACTTTCTCTCTCCTTTTCTATTTTCTTTCCGTTGATAACTGATTTTTGGTTTTAGATTAATAAATATATATGAAGGGTAAAATTGTAATGTTGCATAATCCTCAACGGACCCCTGATGGGCTTTGGATTGAAAGAGGTATATTTGTTGTGTCATAAGGTTATTTGTGAAGCCCGTGAAAAGGAAGGACAATTATATAATTACCACTTCTACAAATTGCAGCATCTTCTTCCATAATATATCTTCCGTAAATTTTTTTTTGGACCACAAACTCTTTAGAAAGTCATCTTTTTCAAAAAATATTCAGAGAAAAAAGATATATATTTTGAAATTGGAAAAAGTTTGTAGAACTTCGTTTGAAATTTAAGTATGAAAAAATTGTGATTTGAGATCAGATGGTAGATGAGCATATAACGGAGATCAAATTATAATTGTTAGATCAGCTAGCACTTTAAGGATTAGCTAAGGCCAACTTGGCCGATTATGCCGAGCGAAACAACCTACTAACCGACCTTAGCTGCTTGTTTGATGCTTGACCCTGATGCGTAAACACCCTAAAGTTTCTTGCCCTAAAATCCTTGTACAACCCAAACAAGTCTTTTAAACCTCGTTTGAATGGGGGCCAAAGAAACTAATTGGAGGCCTTGACATTTTATTTGCACCCCAAATTTTTCAGGGGCTTATTTAACTCGTTGTGAAAATACTGTTTTACCCTTGACTAATTTTTTTTTCTTTCCAATAACGACTCTAGGTTAACGACCCTTCAACAACAATAACGACTTTAAGGGTCGTCATATACATAATAAAAACAATAACGACTCTTTCAAAGGGTCGTCAAGGATTTGATTATGTATATGACGACTCCAAATAGTCGTACATTTCCGCCATGAATCTTCGAAGAAGATAACAACTCTTTTATAGGAAATAACGACCATTTAGAGTAAATCACGAAACAAATCGAAACATTAACGACCGTTTAGAGTTGTCCTTCAAACAAGAACGCATTTGTTTAGATAACGACTCTTTTATAGGAAATAACGACTGTTTAGAGTCGTCACTGAAGCATTCGAATCATTAACGACTGTTTAGAGTCGTCATTGAAAACTTCAATGACGATTTTTCATAGAGATCTGGGCGGAAAAAAAATATTGCAAACAAAAATTTTGAAAATAATAATTAAACTCTACTAATTAATTAAGATTATCACTAATTATTCAGGGGCATTTTAGCCATTTAGAAGAAGAATTAATAAGGGTGACCCAAATTAGGATGGGGTGACCTTTTTTGTCCTCTAATGGGAGGCCCCAATTAGTTTCTTTGGCCCCAATCAAACGAGGATTTTAAACCTGGCCCAGACAGTAAAGAAGGGGAAAGAAAGTAACCCTTTATGTTTCTCAAAGTCGGCTACTCACTTACTCACATCTCAACAAAAAACATTTCTTGCTAAAACCCTAGATCCCTTCTTCTTCAGCCATCAATACTCTCTGTAGATCGTTGGTCATACACTAGGAGGGTTTGAAATGGGGAACTTTAGTATGCTTTCAGTAAATTTAATCTCCAACATCTTTACACGTTTACCAGCAGAATCGGTTCTAGACTGCAAGTTAGTCTCCAAATCATGGAATAAAGTCATCAGTCGTCAACAATTTTCTCAGTCTCACTTGGATCACTGCATTAACAATCGTGATTCTGCCGGTGGTAAGTTTACTTTCCTTACTGTGAATGACAATCCAATCTATGCGTACAGACAGTTCCATTATATTGAATTTTATGATAAGAATTTTTCTTCAGAGGAACAACCCTTTCATAGAGTTACAAGAATGAAACTAAACCCTGCTCCGTTTAAGTTCTATGATTTTGTTGGTTCCTGCAATGGCTTAGTTTGTCTGAATGGAGTCCATGATAATGAGTGGGTCAACTACGAACCAGTTTATATATGTAATCCCATCACCAGGGAATGTGTGTTTCTACCGGAATTTGAGAGAACAGATGATCGTGGTGAACGATTGGTGACTGGATTTGGTTATGTTTCTAAGACGAATGAGTACAAGGTTGTTAGAATGTATAAATTATTGGAAGAACCCAATTCTGTACATGTTGAGGTGTACACACTTGGAAGTGGCAAGGGATGGAGGAACTTAGGGAAGAAATTCAATAGAGACCTGGATTTGTTCACACTTGGAAGTGGCAAGGGTGAGCTTGTGAATGAATCTCTTTATTGGAAGCTTAAAAATGGTGAAATTGTGGCTTTTGATTTGGCTAATGAAGATTTTGCGGAAATACCTACAGCTTTTCCCACTAATTGGAATTTCAGACTTGGGGTTTTGGGGGGTTACTTATCAGCTGACCGCTATGATAAAGATTCGAAAACTTCTGATATATTGCTACTGAAGAAGAGAGAAGATGGGTTATTGGTTTGGATTAAAGAGTTCAGTTTGAGCAACACGAATATGCAAGAAGTTGTCCTATATTGTCTTGTCCTTACATGTAGGGGTACAGTTCTATGTCACTCAAAGACAAAGGTCTTAATTCATGACCTAAATTCTTCATCTTCAAAAGTGCTTGTGGATTTTGGTAAGGATAAAGCTATATTTCAAGCAATCCCGCATATGAACACCTTGGTTTCATTGAAAGCATTAGGAGAAGAAAATACGAAAACAATGGAAACGGTTGACGTACCACTGCCAGAAGAGGTTAAATTTGAAAACCCATGGGAGGATAAGTTTTATCAATTGCGTGTGCAGGATGGGGACGACAAGGTTTTATCGAATGTGTAGGGCCTGTAGGCAGCAGTAGAAAGGAATGTATCTGTCCGTACCTACATTAATCTGGTAATTTTCGTGTGAGTGTGGGTCTTACATAAAGTACTATTTCATGTTTATCTTCTTTCTTTTTGAGTTTCCAAAGCAGAGTTTAGCTGTGTTTCTTGGCTATTTGTGCTTCTTTTTTCTACCGCTGTCTAGTTGGATTAAAAGTTAACGTGATACATATTTTATAGCTACTTTTGTATTCGGTGACGAACCAGCTTAGCGTCGTACTGTGTTATCGGCAATTAGACACCTTATTCACTAGCAAAACAATTTGTGTATGTTGTGGCTACATCGTAATATGCATTATATGACCCAAATCACCTAATATGACAGTGTATCACAGCTCCGTTGCATGAATATAAAGATATGGATTTATAAACTAGCATTGTTTCATTCTCTGTAACAATTAACATGATTTATGCTTCTACACTGTATTAATTGCAATGAACTGAGCTAAATGTCTGTCTCTTAATAATCCTGTGTTTGATTTCCTTCTCCAAGACAAGGTTCACTTAAAGCTAGGCTCCATGAAAATTATGTACTGTTGGAAGCAAGGATTTCAGCTTCTTTGTCTGAGAACACTGTATTACAGTGAATTAAGCTAATTGTCTGTCTTTTAAGTACTGTGAATTAAGCTAATTGTCTGTCTTTTAAGTAGTGTGAATTAAGCTAATTGTCTGTCTTTTAAGTACTGTGAAGCTAATTGTCTGTCTTTTACTAATGCTGTGTTCAATTTCCTTCTCCATACAAGGCTCACTTATTACCGGGATTAGAAAACTATGTTTCTGTTGCGAGCAAGGTTCGGCTTCTTTGTCTGAGAACGCTGTATTATGCACAGTGAATTAAGCTATTTGTCTGTCTTTTAATAATGCTGCATTTGATTTCCTTCTCCAAGACAAGGCTCACTTATGGCTAGGCTCCTTGAACCATATTGCTGGGAATTAGAAAATTACGTTTCTTGGATTAAAATTTAACGTGGTACATATTTTATAGCTACTTTTGTATTCGGTGACGAAATTTTGCAGTAGAGTAAGGTTACAGCTTAGCGACATACTGTGTTATCGGCAATTAGACACCTTATTCACTAGCAAAATAATCTGTATATGATGTGGCTACATCGTAATATGCATTATATGACCCAACTCACCTAAAATGACAGTGTGCCACAGCTCTGTTTTGCATGAATGTGAAGCTATGGATTTATAAACTAGAAATGTTTCATTCTCTGTAACAACCAACATGATTTATGCTTCTACACTGTATTAACTGCGATAAACTGAGCTAAATGTTTGTCTTTTAGTAGCGCTACATTTGATTTACTTCTCCAAGTCAAGGCTCACTTATGGCGCCAGGCTCCTTGCACCATATTACTAGGAAGTACAAAATTATTGTTTCTGTTGGCACCAAGGATGAGTGCATGTATAAATAGTTGATACACCCACTTCACGCCTGCCTGTATGGTATGTCTGCAAACCTTATATTTAGGTTCTATAATATCGCTATATAGTAGAATTCTTGTTATTAGTCGTACCGGCAATATGCTCACGAAGTTAGTGCTTTACCATTTGTTGTAGCTCCTCCCCATCTTTTGCTCCCTTAATTGCTAGTACTTTTTATCTGGTTCTGCATCCTTGAAATGCGACTAACTACGTTGCTGAGGTGATGGCAGTTATAGTTGCCATTGATTGGGATGTGAGTTTGGACTGCAGAAGGATTATTATAAGATCTGATTCCGAGGCAGTGACTGGAGATTTTTCTAGTGGTATCGTACCTCCCTTGGTTCATTAGAACAAGACTAAAAGAAACCTACAGGAGAGATCCAGTTGTTACATTGCTACAGAAGTAAAATTTTCAGCAGATTTTTTGGCTACAATTCTGGAGGTAGAAGTTTGCATATGGGCAAACCTGCTTTCTAAAATCAACTTTAGATCCCCAAGACATCATGATACAGATTTTGTAGTTGAGAAATTTGGTTTCATGTATTTGTTTAGCTGTAAGCTGAACTTTTTCTAAATCCTTGAGTTTTAGAATGTATAAAATATGCGACCAAGGGAAAGATAGTAGAAAGTATAATTATAAGTAAATAAAGAAATATAAAGAGAAAAAAATGAAAAAGAAGCAAGAACTGACCAGAAAGATCAGCTGGTGATATGCTTTAGGGGTTTTCGCCAACGGGCAACTCAGAAAGATCAGCTGCTAATGGCACAACATCTTTGTTCTCTTTTCGATCTCTACTCTGCCCCTGATTCTCAGCAACCTGTTCAACCATTTCCCTGAACTTTCTAGCACTCTCAAAGGTTCCAAATGGATTTTAATCAGGGGCAACACTAGTGGGGATTGTAGGGATGGGAAGGCAAAAGGTAGAAAATCTTCCCAACGGTGGGCAACCAAAGGCTATATTATACTTCAAGAAAGTTACTATAAAATGGGCTTGGAAGCCCGCTGAACTGGGTGGGCCCAGTTCATAGGCTGGCTCAACCTTTGTTTTAATGAGAATGCCGGATTTCAAGTCAGCAAGCAAATTTCCGGTTATAATAACAATTTTTGTACTAGGACACAAGTTTCAGGTATATTTTGGGTCCCAATACATATTAAATTTTAGTTCAGGAGGCAATTTATTAGCTAATAGTTAGGCAGACTTTGAACCACGGGACGAACTTTAGGTTACGATGTAGTTATGGGATACAATTTGGCCATGGTATGGATTAAAAAAAGATTATGGGTCAATAGGCACATTCTGGGTGACCTTTGCACGATTACAAAAGAAGGTATCAGTTTTGCTGGGATGGCACACTAAAAATTTGGATCATAGAAAAGATATGGAAAGCATATTTTGGATCGTAATGGTAGATTTCGAATCATGGTTAGATTTTTACACTTTTTAAATCTTGGTTTCTAGTGACAAATGGAAACACTAATGCAAAATCACAAATAGTTAAAGGACAAACCAATTTGAGATCTGAAATACTTTTATCACGAAGATAATAACAGATCTGAAACTCCATAATAAAGATCAATAAAGGTTTACAATTACCGAAGTAATCCAAACGATCACAAGCAATGTTTTCATAATCCTAAGAGTCGCGAGTCGACTCGTACGAGTCATGTCACAATATTTGAAATCGAGTCGAATCGTACTCAGCATAGGACTCGTAAAAGTTAACCAAGTCGGAATCGTAAATGACCAATAACTTGAAAATAAAAAATGCCTAGGACTCATGAAAGTCAACCAAGTGGACCAAGTCGAAACCGTAAATGACCAATAATCGGCGAAAATAAAAAGTGTTTGCCAAGGTCCGAACGAATTTGACACCTTTTGCAAACCACAAGTAACTTTTTAACCACTGTTGATGAGTGCCAAATAGTGCATATTTATACACCTTTTTATTGGCATTTTACTCATCTTTTGCGCTTAGAAATCGAGATATCCCCATTCTGTGTTTTCTTTGTTTTCAAGAATAAATATTTGTATTAATTAATTTTGTGTTTTTAGGTAATAAATAAAGTCGAGAAACGAGGAGCTAAAGAGAGAAGAATTGGAGTCAAACATCTATGGAGCGAGATAGGCAAAGCCGCGCGAATCACGTGCCAACCCAACAAAGAAGACATGGGCTAGAGCTACCCACGACCGGATCGAACCCCGTTCATCCGAGCCGTCGAGATCTCGCCTCGGCTACATCCAACGGTCGCTACCTCCATGCGCATCGAAGATCGCTGCTCCCGTGCAACACCAGTTACTCCAAATCCTCCTCACTGATTCGGATCTTCTCTAGCTAAATCCAACGCTCGCTCAAGCCCACGTCCATCGGCATTCGATGCCTCCGCTTCACAACAAAACTCTACACCCTATACCCTAGTCGACCATGTCATTCTCTCTTTTCCATTTCTCTTTCTTCTCCACCCGATCTCTGCTGAAACCATCCCTCTCCTCTCCGGCCAAACCACTGTTGCAGAGCGCCGCACCTTCTTCTTCTCCATACCACGACACTTTGAAACAACCACACCACCTCCTACTCTACCTCTCTAGGTCTAGGTTTTCTCTCATTTAGCTTCTCAAACCCTAGAAGCTAATTTAGAGAAAAACTAGAACTAGGGTTATCCAACAACCACGCATGGAGTGTTCTGAGATGAAGTGACAAGAGGAAAGGCGATTCGAGACAGGTTGAGCGACGTGGGTGAGAATATTTTGATTTTAATTTGTTTTTAAAATAAATTAGGGTTTTTAGTTTTTGATGGTTGCGTGTATAAATAGGAGTGATGGGTGTTCATAGAAACGATGCCTGGATTAGCCAGAGCATCCTTGTAGATTTAATTTGTGTTATTTTTATGTTTTAATTTAGTTGCTAAGGGTTTCAATGAGACCCTAACTCCATATTCTGTTTTTAACTATGATTGAACCATCTTGAATGCTTAATGTTATCAAATGTCTTCAATTACAAATACCCAATGCTTTTCTCTCACAAAGTGTATACCAAAGCCATGGATACCTTTGTAGTTAGGTCACAACTGTGTTGAGTGTATTGCGGCTCAACCTTAGATACAAATCTTTGATTCCTTGACTAGTTGTACTAAATTAGACAACTAGTGCTCGGGGTCAACACTTTAGCCGTTAAGTGAGGCATTACGGGGAGATAGGTGGTGGAATTGACACCCTGCCCTTATCAATCACGGGACAACAAGAAGCTCAATTTAGTTCAACGCGGAATAGGAATTTAGAGGTGGATTTGATAACCCAAGCACCCTTTGTCACTTGTTTACCTTAGTTTAGGTTCACTTGATTCAAAATCAGCCGTATCGGCACAAAATATCTCTCTGTCACTATGTTACTCATTTAGAATTCAGTTGAAGAAGCCTTAGATCATACAAGAAGCACCCCTCGTCTCTGTGGATCGACCCGTACTTGCGGCGTCTCCGATAGACGCCGTGCACTTGCGGTTATCACAAGTAGACCTTAAAATATACACATTCCGAGGCCTACCAAGTTTTTGGCGCCGCTGTCGGGGACTTGGCGCGTGCCCTGTGTTCATTGGCTCGCTTCATTGTTTTTCTTTACTACCCTGTATATATGTATTTGTATCATAGTGTAACTTAGCTTTTTGTAGTGTAACTTAGTTTGAGTTCATTGCGTTTAGTTCGATTACTGTAACTTAAGCCATTGTAGTATAACTTAACTTGTAGAGTAACTTAGCATTATTAATTGTATCTGCCTTTCATCTGTAACTTAGCATATCATTTGCATCTCATTGCATACCTGGTATAACCCTGCATATAGTTTCACTTCAACCCTGCATATGGTTTTCTTTCCCTGTAATTTATGACTTGTTTTAACCTTTGCATCATAGCTTCCTTTGTAGTTTCATAGCTTCTCTGCATCATTGCCCCGCATATTAATCCCGATCCGGTCCAAGTTATTTTCAGTGCATGTGGTGGTGAGCCAACCATTTGTGCTACCCATATTACCTGTGTGTTCTTGAAATTTCTTGAGCAAAGCTCGAAGCTGTTGAGCCTCGAGAGCATACCCGGTTAGTAATTGAACATTGTATGACCCCCGATAAGCTAGTTCACACAGCTAGACCTTGGTCTACCACCTGTATTGCCCTGCGCTTTGTAAACCCCCGAGCATGCCCCTGCTAGTCGGGATGCTCATGTGAATACTTCTTTGATCGCGTGACCTTGCATGCTACCTGTTGAGCCTGCTGACCGCACTCACCTGTTACATTAGATACCTTGCCAAGCAGCCCCTGTAGCTGTGAGGTTGGGCTTGGATAACCCAGTTAGCTGCAAGACAAGTGAGGTCAACTGAGATAGTTGATTCCTCATGCTTTAACCTTCATGTATGTTCAACCTTGTACTAGGCCTTGATATCCGCTGAGCTTTGCAGACCCCCGAGCATAACCATCCGCCCTGAGCTCCATTTTGAAGCCGTTGGAGCCTCGAGTATACTGTGAGCCACCACCGTGCTAAACCGAGTTATTGTGTGGCCCGAGCTAGTCCGTGTTACCCCGTGTGTGCATTTGCCAACCCGTGGAGAGCTTGAGCCGCTCTCGAGACTTGAGTTGTGAGAGACTTGCCAATCTCTCGCCAATCCTCGCACTCGCACATAACTCACCAGTGTGCACACAGATACGGTCAATAGCTTGCCAAGCTTTGCACAACTGAACCATCAGCCCACATATAGCTGGGCCGTGCAGCAAAAACTAGGCCCACATCACATCATCTGGGCTGTACAATTTCACAAATGCACCGGGCTGCTTATAAGCGAGCCCACAGTTCCACTGGGCTGTGCAATAGACTAAGCCCCCATCTGCTGGGCTGTGCACAAAGATTTCAGCCCACACCCATTAAGCATTGCACACAACACTGGGCTAACCCACAATCAACCAAACGGTGAACTGGGCTAGCATTATAACCTGGGCCGCACTTGAACTGGGCTGTGCAATTGCAATCTAAGCAGAAAACCCAACCACTGGGCTCTGCATCCTGCCAAGCCCACATAAGCCACACCGCCGGGCTTAAACTAAACTGAAGCCCACATCTCGTTGGGCCCGTGCACACAATCACGTGCGATTTCACAAACACGGGGTCGTTAAACCAGCCAAACCTAATCGGGTGCAGTTGATTAAGCCCACATCCCTCGAGCTGTTGGGCTGTGCAACATCATCAAGCCCACAACCCGGGCCGATCACAAACCGAAACCCGGTTCTACTGGGCTAAGCGAACTCCGAGGCTCTTTGTGCCTTTCCACCTGGCCGTGCATAGACTAAGCCCCCATCTATTGGCCGTGCACAAAGATTTCAGCCCACACCCATTAAGCATTGCACACAACTACTGGGCTTCCCACATAAACCAAAGCTCCCAACAAAACCAAATGAATCCCATTGAAACCAAATCCCAATAAACCAAAGCCCATATAAACCAAACTAAATTTTGAGTTCAATTTGAGTACTAAATCATGACAGATTTTGGTCCGCATCCTGGGATGGAAACAAATCCCTTAGAGAGCTTGCTTACGGGCATGCTTCACAATACGAACCCCCACATACCATAGTGATTTTAGGGAATTTTATGCGCCTTCTCAAGGCCCTGACCTCACATACCCTAATCACTATGAGCACATGTATTATCCATCACAAAAGTTGAGAATGAACACTCTCCTCATACCCAGTCATCACTTCTAGATCAATTAGAAGCTCAAGTTTACGCTTTAGAAAGGCAATTACATGAGCGGTCTGTCAAATCTAATCCCCCTAGACACTATGCAATGTATACTTGTACCTTATGTGGTAGCTTAGACCACCCGCTGAGGCTTGCTACATTTTACATGAGTTTAGGCGCCTAGGGAAAACCATGATAATCCAATGTACGAAGTGTCTAGAAGTGACTATTGGGACCATAATCAACCTACACACATGCATCATTCACCACGGTGGGGGAGATGAACAATTTTATACTCCCCCAACTCCTAGTTTGCAATCAATAATGGAAACACTCATGGAGCAAAATGCTAGGCTTGAAATGAATGCAATGCATGACCATCCACATAGCAACATGTCTGAATTTCCCTTCTCTAGTGAACCTCATGCACAACCATACAATGAATATCCATATGAGGAATGCTTACCCACTAGTGAAGACTCTCCTTCAATAGAACAACTCAAGATGATTCTTCAAAGGAACCTGATTGAGTTACAAAATGATAGGATTAAAAATAGTGTTTCTAGTCTTACTCATGCAACTAACATTGAATATGAACCTAATCTAGAGGTAGATGAGTACACTAAAAATACTACAATTTTGAATGGAGAGATGAATTCTTGCTATGATGATGATGATGATGAATATGAAGAGCATGTGTATTTTGAAAATGTAATAGAATCTTTAGGTTCAGAGACGTTAGGCGTCTCTTCTGTGAACCCTATGAATAATGCTTCTTCTAATATTCATGCATGTGATGTTGATGTGGAACCTGTGGAATTGTCCTGTGAAAATGAGCATGCTTTATCACCTGTATGTGACCTAGGAATAGCTGAATTGTCTGTTAATACAGATGATTCAATGAATGTGTCTAATTCCATGCCTAGGTTACAGGATGATATCTCTCCTAGTCATGTTATGCATGAGAATGATGAAAATTATGACATGGAGATTGATGAATTGTTTTATCTCTGGTGAACATGATTTACCCTCTTTTGAATTTAGGAAAGTGTGTGATGGTACAAATGATTTTATACATGAAAACAACTTAGATGTACCTAACCTCTCTCCTGAGTCACAAATTGAAACTCCTCCACCAAACCTAGGTGTAGTTTGTCACAAAATTGCAAAACCAACTTTTCTGAAAATGCCTAACTTAGGCCTAGAGCTTTGTGCTTCCCAAGTCCTCTTGGACTATTTTGCATCAAAGTATAACACTTTTAAAGAGCCACGGTTGGAATGTGTATGTACACCCATTTTTTTAGCAAAACTCACTTTGAGTTAGACCTTTTGCATGATGTACCTTTAAAATTGCAAGATTTTGTGCTTTCAAACACACCCGTTCACAAGTTTAGGTTTGGGGGAAACTCATTCCCATTTGCGAGTCTTACTTGCACTCTCATTTTATATCTGTGTAAGGCTGTTAATGTGTGTACATATTTTCTATTGGGTTGATCCTCAACTCTTTAGACTCTTGGTTTATGGTGAATTTTCATTGTATATATATCCAGTAGGACTTGTTAAATTTTCTTTTCTTGAATCGGTTGAGTCTTCATGCGCATATATTATGCTAATCCGATATGATATGTTGGATTCTAGCTTTAACTAACGAAGCTCAACCTTGCTCCCGCTGACATCAGGTAATCTCTTCCCTTTTCTCTTATCGGCATAGTTCTCTCGGTATGTGATTTGTTTAAATTTTTCCTATATGTAGACACATTGAGGACAATGTTTGATTTAGGTTTGGGGGTGCATTTGCATATTTTTTTTGCATATAGAGTTTTTAGTCTTTTTTACCTTTTATTTTCAAAAAAAAAAAAAAAAAAAATTAAACTCTTTTTGTAAAAACCTCCAACTTTTAGAGATTTTAGAGTCACTAGCATGCTTCTAGCTATGTTTACATAGAGAGAATCGGCGGGAAATAACAAAAGTTAGAAGTCTTAGGAGAACACAATCGGGTTCCTTAGTTGATTAGAGCGTTAAAGTTGGATTTAACCATACCGGAGGGCGAATTAGGTGCTGTTTAAATATTCGGTAGTAGAATTGTGATCACCCATAGTGGAGACTACCCATTTTACATCAAGTGAGGCACCAACCTTCAATTTTTTGCAACTTTCTAGAAAAGTTTGTTAGAGTGTGTGTCACCGTCGTAAATTAGGGTAGGAATGGTGAGCTACCCAACTTCGCACCAATTTCAGCACTACTTTTGATCTCTTGAGTGCTTGTTTTTGTCAATCATGAGGGTGACGTCTAAAGATGAAAACTCCTTCTAAATACCGATTTGCAGTTAGCATCTCTCTCTCTCTCAATCAGCAAGACCCATAGAAACACATCATCGTCAGCAAACGGAGCATCATCAGAATATGGAAAGAAAAATTGATATAGTCCAAGGTTTTTGTGCAACAAAGAAAGAAAATAGGATGAGAATTAATAAAATTTATAAAATCAAGACAATACAAGTTGTGGAAAAATTGAGTGATAAAGTCCTTTGTCCATGGAGTTAGTTGTTTCATTATTTGTATTTTTATTTTCACTTTTGTAAACTAAAAAAAAAAAAAATTCAAAAAATCAAAAAATTCAAAAAATCAAAAAAATATTGTAGTTTATTTTTGCTACCACCATGGTAAAGAAGAATTGAAAAAGAAAAATCCAAACAACAAGGAAAATTGAGTAGAAAAGTTAAAAATTGTCAAGTTTTGTGAAGTTTAGAAGTTCGTCATCAACATTTGAAGACCGAAGACCGAAGATTGAAGACGTTTCTATGGTTCCTATGAGAGATTAATATTAATTGCCGATCGGGTGAGAAATGAGTGAGTACTCCCACCCCTTGCTAATGGTTGATTTCCTTTCTTAGAGATCATCGAGAAAAGATTCTTTTTGTTCACATTTCGTGAGTCTCGTTTTTATTTCGGAAGGTTATCCTTCTTACCTACAACGTGTGCAGGATTTCTCTCTTTATTCTGCCTGCACACATGAGAGACTAAAAAAGCGATCTTTTTGAGTGCAATTATCATAAAACCCTAATGGTGAGGCGAAGTTGAGACTTATGATCACAATCGAATCGAATTCTTTCATATGGTATGGTTACTTCTCGCTCAAAGACTTAAGGATGAGAATGCGTTCTTCGATAGTTCTAACTTCATTGTTACTAGCATGCAGAAACTCTATGTCCTCATAGCTTCTAGGATGCTCGAGACTCTTTTACGCTCTGAAGTTGGAGAAGGTTTTGTGGGTACACCTCGGTAAACCCTCACGAGACTACAACTCGTCACTAGGGACACCTAGGGGTTTAAAGGCTTAGTGCATACGCTAAATGCATTCGAGAGACCGGCGATAAAGTGGTATAGTTAGGATTTCTTTATTTACGTTTCACTTGAGGACAAGTAAAATTCAGGTTTGGGGGTATTTGATGAGTGCCAAATAGTGCATATTTATACACCTTTTTATTGGCATTTTACTCATCTTTTGCGCTTAGAAATCGAGATATTATCCCATTCTCGTGTTTTCTTTGTTTTCAAGAATAAATATTTGTATTAATTAATTTTGTGTTTTTAGGTAATAAATAAACCGGAGAAACCGAGGAGCTAAAGAGAGAAGAATTGGAGTCAAACATCTATGGAGCAGATAGCCAAAGCCCGCGCGCGAATCGCCGCAACCCAACAAAGAAGACATGGGCTAGAGCTACCCACGACCCGGATCCGAACCCGTTCATCCCGAGCCGTCGAGATCTCGCCCCGGCTACATCCAACGGTCGCTACCTCCATGCGCATCGAAGATCGCTGCTCCGTGCAACACCGATTACTCCAAATCCTCCCTGCCTAGTTCGAGATCTTCTCTAGCTAAATCCAATGCTCGCTCAGCACGTCCCATCAGCATTCGATGCCTCCGCTTCACAACAAAACTCTCTACACCCTATACCCTAGTCGACCATCTCATTCTCTCTTTTCCATTTCTCTTTCTTCTCCACCCGATCTCTGCAGAAACCATCCATATCCTCTCCGACCAAACCCTGTTGCAGAGCCGCCTGCACCTTCTTCTTCTCCATACCCTGACACTGAAACAACCACACCACCTCCTACTCTACCTCTCTAGGTCTAGGTTTTCTCTCATTTAGCTTCTCAAACCCTAGAAGCTAATTTAGAGAAAAACTAGAACTAGGGTTATCCAACAACCACGCATGGAGTGTTACGAGATGAAGTGACAAGAGGAAAGGCGATTCGAGACGGGTTGAGCGACGTGGGTGAGAATATTTTGATTTTAATTTCTGTTTTTAAAATAAATTAGGGTTTTTAGTTTTTGATGGTTGCATGTATAAATAGGAGTGATGGGTGTTCATGGAAACCATGCCTGGATTAGCCAGAGCATCCTTGTAGATTTAATTTGTGTTATTTTTATGTTTTAATTTAGTTGCTAAGGGTTTCAATGAGACCCTAACTCCATATTCTGTTTTTAACTATGATTGAACCATCTTGAATGCTTAATGTTATCAAATGTCTTCAATTACAAATACCCAATGCTTTTCTCTCACAGTGTATACCAAAGCCATGGATACACTTTGTAGTTAGGTCACAACTGTGTTGAGTGTATTGCGACTCAACCTTAGATACAAATGATGATTCCCTTGACTAGTTGTACTAAATTAGACAACTAGTGCTCCGGGTCAGCACTTTAGCCATTAATTGAGGCATTACGGGGAGAGATAGGTGGTGGAATTGACACCTGCCCTTATCAATCACAGGACAACAAGAAGCTCAATTTAGTTCAACACGAATAGGAATTTAGAGGTGGATTTGATAACCCAAGCACCCCTTTGTCCCTGTTTACCTTAGTTTAGGTTCACTTCAGTTCAAAATCAGCCGTATCGGCACAAAATATCTGTTGTCACTATGTTACTCATTTAGAATTCAGTTGAAGAAGCCTTAGATCATACAAGAAGCACCCCTCGTCTCTGTGGATCGACCCGTACTTGCCGCGTCTCCGATAGACGCCGTGCACTTGCGGTTATCACAAGTAGACCTTAAAATATACACATTCCGAGGCCTACCAACTGTTCTATGAGGCACTTGTTGTAATTGTTTGACCAATATCTTTTTTAAAACATAAAATCTCTTATAATGAAATATTCGCCACTAACCATAAATCTTCGAGTCACGATTCAACAAACGACTCAATCATCAAAATTGAAAAACAAGTCACTCCCCGATTCGCGTTTCACAATATTGATTATAGGTATTAGGTTTGCAAAGCAAACAACTTGTCGATTTCCAAGCTTCACTTCTTCTTTTTCTTTTTGAAGCAAATCTTCACATTTATTAAAGATTAACTACTTATAAATTCCTAGACAATCAAGTCAAGCAAATAATCACACCAAGTTCAACATTTCAAAGTCTTCAAATTTTCTTAATCTTAAAAAGTAACAACCTGCAAATAACCTTGATTCCACTAATGATTTGTCGCAAATAATGAAGTATGATAATGTGGAAAATCAATAGTTATTTCATATAATTTGAATCACTTGAATATGTTATATTCCAAACTTCAAAGTTCTTCAGTGGCCTTATATCAGAAGAAATAAATGACCTTGAATAAATAAGAACGCTTATTGAAAATGACTATTCGTCAGCTCACGATCTACAAGTCTTAATTTCAACGATTGAAAATCCGTTGATTTTCAACCACTTAATTTGAAAGTAATAGATGGTGGTGTTATAGGTCTTAGAATGTGATCATGTTTGGTAGGAACGTAGAGCTTTGTAAGAGGAACATATTTATTTATCTTTTTTTAAAACAAAACACGCTACATTAATAAAATAGAGTCATAAAATACAAAACCAACATGCCCATGAAAATGAAAGAACAAAAAACAACGAAAGGCCCAAAAGAAGTTAACCAAGAATTTAGCAAAAGCAACAAACCTCGATTTCAACGTAAATATATAGTACTGCTGGTCAGGAACTTCAAGATGAGATAGATTACTCGGCATGTCTCTAAAACCCTAATTCTGACCTTCCTGGAGATGACACCAATTTTTGCAAAATGATCAGCCGCAAAATTTACATCCCTGTAAACATGCCTGATGGAGATAGAATGTATACCGGCATAAATTCTCTGACACCTAGCCTAAAGGAACCAAGGGATCTTCTAACTCATATGGGAGGTAACACAAGCTTTTGAATCGGATTGAAGAATTATCATGAACCCATGTTATTAAGAACCCATTCTAAATCTTTGATACTAGCTATGAACTCTGTAATATAATTTGTGACCACCCCTAAACCACTAGATGTTGCAAACACAAAAGCACATGCATTTTTTCTGACTATAAACCTATACCCATCAAGACCCGGATTGCCTCTTAAGGCTCCATCGCTGATAGGTGTAGAATACACCTAATTTACTATCTAGTAGTTTATGCTTTCTTTGCTATTTCTCTTGTAAATTATGTATTTTACGCTTGTTTTGAGTTTTGTAGCTACTTTGGAGTCGCACAGAGGAAAAGAAGAAGAAATCACCTTATTTGAGCTAAAAGGGTAAAATTGTCATTTCACCAAGGAGGGAATACTATATGGAGTCCAGCCAAGGTTAAGGGGAGGTCAAAGAGGTGTCCCTTATCCAAAAGAAGGGAGTGAAAATTGCACTAATGGGGTGTACTTATGGTGGGTGTTTAAATCAGCCCACACCCTAAACTCTGACCCAAGCCCACACCCTAAACTCTGACCCAAGCTCACATACCCTGCTCCATACCCTAACCAAATCCACATCCACACCCGTACCCGAATCCACCATATTTCACCTTCACCCTAAATCGAGAAAGGGTTTTATTTCAATCATTTTTCTCACCTGAAAGTAAGAAAAACCCACACAGCCATGGCTGCTGTTAATCAAGAAATCGAAGATGAGTTCGATCTGGAGGTGATGGAAGAAAGAGAGGCGTTTGTGCTGTGTTTCAGAGAGACAGAGAAGATTGGATCGAATCTGTGATAAGTTGGGTTTGGTTCTGTATTTTTAGGGTTTGATTCGAGGTTGACTGAAGCTCAGGGAGAAATGGAAGCAGCTGTTGATTGAAGATTCAGAAGGAAAAATTAGTGATAAAGATTTGTTAATCGATTAAACTGTGGAAGTGGTGGCAGCTGAAACTAATTTTGATGTTAATCGGGAGCTCAGAGAGAAATCGAGGATGGGTTTGATGAGTTGAAATCAGAGAGATGTATAATGGGTTCCTGTTGGTTTCGAGTTGGATAGAACCAAGAGATGAAGTCGATGCTGTTTGGGTCTGAGTCTAATGGCAGAAATTGGGTGTTGGTGTTCAATGAAGCTATACAACAGAGGATTGAGACCTGTTGTGCTGATTACCTGATGATGGAAATGAATGTTGCAGTCTCAGGTGGTCTGGCAAATTGCAGGGATGCTAATGGTGCTAGAGTTGCAGTGTCAGGAGCACAAGTTGGGGATGGTTGCAATGTAACTGAGAATCAGCTGGAGTTGTGAGCTGTCATTTGTGGCCTGATGTCTAGCAAGCAATGGTGCTATGAACTGGTGGAGTTGTTGGTCTTAATGGAACTGAGGTGGTGCTTGTGAAATGGCTTTGATGTTGGCATGGTTCACTAATTGGAAGCTTGAATTGTTCATGGGTCAGGTGGAAGTAGCTAAACTGCAGATGATGGTGCCCTGGCTCTAATTACAGGCTAGGGACTTAAGCTGGGAGGAAATGATGAGGCCTGTGTTTGCTGCCATTGATGGAAGAAACAAATAATGATGCATTGAGCAATGGCAGTTGAATTGCAGAATGGCTGCTCTGATGGTGTTATGGAATGGCATGATGTGGCATTACAGGGCAGAGCTGTAGCTAGTGATGGTCTGGTTGGCTGAGTTGATTGGTAGAATGTTGGTGTTGCTGCAATTGAACTCAGGCACTGGAGTGTGTGAACTGATGCTGTGACTGGGTACGAATTGAAGCTGGGGTGAGTTGAATTGCAGGTATAAATAAGCCATGGAGTATGGTGCTGTCTTTGGGTTATGGTGATGCAATGGCTAGGTAGTGGTACTGATATGGAGCTGCAGGGCAGGCTAAAGTGCCAGGAAATGGCCTGAGATTTGTAGGATATTGCAGGGTGAAAGATTACAGGATGGCATGACAGGGGAGCTGGCAATCTGTCTATGGAGCAAGGCATTGGTGATGATGGTGAATTACAGGTCTCCAGGCAGCCATCATGGCTGAAGCACAATCATTGTGCATCACAGCATATGGCCTGTGCAAGGTTGCAATGGCCTGTGCAAAACTGAGCTGGATCACTGACTCGGTTCTGACTCCGAGTTGACTCAGTGACTCAGCCGACTAAGACCGAGTCAGACCAGCTGACTCATTGGCTGACTCTCCTCTCCTTTGACTGCTGACTAACGGTTTGACTGACGGTTTGACTTTTGACCGTTAGTCCTAACGGAGGACCGGACGGAATATTCCGTCGAATATTCTCTCGACGGAGAAATTTTCAGGCGACCGGCGGCGACGTTTTCCGGCCAAATTCCGGCCATAATCCCAGTTTTCCGGCGAGCAAAATTCCAGAATTTTCTATGGACTTCTCTCATGGGTGTGAAGACTTGGGCTAGGAATTGGATGGAGAATTGGACTCAAATTTGGAAAGAGAAGGTTGAAGAGTTGAGAAAAGCTTGAATTTGGAAATTGAATTGCAAAAGGAAAAGGATTCTAATCCTTGGAAGATTTGGAGAATATTGAAGCCTATAAATAGAGAAGTTTTCTACAACTTCTACACATCTCTCTACACACACACACACTTGTGTTTTTGCTTGCTTTTCTAAGATTTTTCTTTTTAATTACTTGTGTGAATTTGAAAATTCTTCTTTTAATAATTATTATTTGTGTGAATTTCAAAAGCATGAGTAGCTAATTTTCTTATTGATTGAGGATGAATTCCTAGTTCTTAACATGATTTGAGTTTTTGTTTTCAAATTCTATCTTGAAGTTTTTCACATGATTATCGATTGTTTTTACTAATAGGAGTGATCTTAAAGACACTCATGATTGATTGATAGATTGTTTGGGTGCCAACTAAATTAATTTGTTAATTGATCTAAATCTAGTGAAAGTTAGGGGATAAGTAATCGTTCTTTGACTCTTTACATAAGTAGAAAACACGAGACCTTGCGGAGGGATTCCGTGGAGCAATTGTGTGTAGAAACAACGTTAGAAAGTGAACCTTGAGCTAAGAGTTTAACTACTAGTACTAAACCTAAATTCATAAATCTTAATGCATTGAGGGAATTACATCTTGTTGAGCGGACCTCAAGGTGGTTCTTTTGAATAGAATCGATAACTCGAGAACGGACACGTTCTCGGTGATAATTAGGGATTTTGGGGTTTAGCTAAAGCGGACTGCTATCCTACGGTTGGTGATAATTTGTGACTAATAACAAGTAGAAAAGAACATAACTTTAATCATTGTTTCAGTAACGAAGAAGGATTCCTTGATCTTTCTCTCTCTTATTGTTTTCATCTTTCAACTTTCGATTTTAATTGCTTTGTTTATTTTTATTTTGCTTTTTACACCCCCTTTCGTGACAACTTTTACAACTAAAGATCACTTGCTCCTCGTGGGAACGAACTTGACTTCCATTATATTATTTTTAATTGAGTGGAAATTTTGAATTAATTTGATTGCACCTACGACACGCATCAAATTTTGGCGCCGTTCTTAGGGGAGCAACGGGCGATTTTTTAGTTGTTTTTATTCTTTTTGCTTTGTTAGATTCTTTACCGTATCTAACTTAGTTTGTGAGAATCTTGTTTCAGGTGTTATACCTTTGGTGAATGCTTAAAGGGAGTAGACCGAGTCCAATACGTCTTCGATCCGGCACTCAACTAAAGGATTTCATTCGGCGATTAACACTCCACTTTCTCCTTCTTCATCAAGTGATTCGGACAAAGAGGAAGAAACAATGGCTGATCGTACACTAAAGGACCTAGCTTCTCACAAGCTTGATACACAACAATGGTGTATCCAAACTAATTCAACCTTCGAAATCAAGCCGGGGTTGATTAGAGAGTTACCAAAGTTCCATGGCATGGTGAATGAGGACCCAAACAAACATCTTATGGATTTTTACACCATAGTTATGGCCATGCTTCCTAGGAGACTAATGTGGATGGAGCAATGTTGAAAGCTTTCCGTTTTCTTTGGCGGGTAATGCTAAGGAATGGTTATATTATTTGCCTTAGGAAGTATCACAACATGGAATGGGATGAAGAAAATTTTCCTCGAGAGATATTTTCCCGCATCCAAAGCTACTCAAATTCGCAAGGAGATTTGTGGATTGAAACAACAAGTGGGAGAATCATTGTATGAATGTTGGGAGCGATACAAGAGGTTAGTGGCAAGCTGTCCACACCATCAATTTAGTGACGTTACGATACTCCAATACTTCTATGAAGCTCTCCACTCAAGTGATAGGTCTCTTCTTGACGCCGCGGGTGGTGGTGCATTAATGAACAAGACTTTGACCGAAGCTAGAGAGTTGATTGAAAGTATGGCGGCAAACTCGCAACAATTCTACACAAGGGATGAACCAACGGTTAGGCGAGTGCATGAAGTTAGTGATTCGTCATCATATCTTGATCAAAGGATGAGTAACATGGAGACTATGATTCAAAGGATGGCGCGGTAATTATTCCGGATGATGAGACCGAACAAGTGAATGCTTTATATCCAAATCAAAGGCCAAGGTACGATCCATACTCCAATACCTATAACCCCGGTGGAAGGATCATCCCAACTTTAGTTATGCAAACAAGCAAGCGGTGGCTCTTAATCCATATGCACAACAAGGTGGTTTTCAACAATCACGATTCCAACCTCAACAACAAGGTGGTTATCAACAATTCCAACCTCAAGTGAAAGAACAAGGATCTTCAATTGATGATAAGCTTAATGTCATGATGCAAGGTTTGTATTACGTCATTGTCCCAACAAAGCCAACAAAAGACCGATTCGGCCATCAAGGACTTACAAACTCAAATGGGACAATTGGCGACCGATGTGAACTTATTGAAATCTCAAGCATCCACAAAACTTCCTTCACAACCATTTGTGAATCCAAGAGAGAATGTTAATGCGGTTACTTTAAGAAGTGGAAGGCAAGTGGAGGGTCCAAGTCATTATGAGGAAGTTAGTGAAGAGGTAGTCAAAGACAAGGAGGAAACCGCACCAAAGGAGAATTCCACACCAAACGATCAATCCAAGGAACCGGTTTCTTCTTTCACTACTCCACCTCCTTTTCCTAGTCGTTTTGCTAAATCCAAGAAAGAAGCTCAAGACAAGGCACTTATGGATATCTTCAAGAAGATTGAAATCAACATCCCATTCATTGAGGCTATTAAGACAATTCCAAGGTATGCCAAGTTCATGAAGGAATTATGCATCAAGAAGGATAGGTTGCTTGATAATGAAATTACTAAAGTTGGCGAGTGCGTCGGCTATGTTATTGAAGAAGATGCCTACAAAGTGCACGGATCCCGGTGGTTTCACGGTGCCAATTACTATTGGTAAACAAAGGTTTGAACATGCTTTACTTGATTTGGGAGCTTCCATTAGTGTGATGTCGGCGAAATATATGACTCCTTGAATCTTGGACCTTTGAAAGAGACAAGAGTTATTATCCAATTGGCAAACAAGTCTAACATATATCCTAAGGGGCTTGTAGAAGACGTGCTAGTGCAAGTAAATGAGCTTATTTTTTCGGTGGACTTCTTTGTGGTGGATATGGACAACAATGAGAACCGAGCATCTACTTCTTTACTTCTTGGGAGGCCATTCATGAAGACCGCAAAGACGAAGATTGATGTTGATAAGGGTACACTCACTATGGAATTCGACAAGGAGATAATACACTTTAACATATTTGAAGCCATGCGCTACCCAAGTGATGTGCATTCCGTTTACTCCATTGATGTGGTTGATTCATTAGCTCAGCAAATGGTGGAATTGAACCAAGAGGATGAACTTGATGTGGTGTTGCAAAATAGCATTGAATTGGACGTCCATGGCTTGTCTAACTTGGATGTTGAAATCTCCAAGGAATTGGTGGAGATATGTGGTGCTTTGGCGACATTGCAAGAAGCTAAAAAGGGTGATGTTTCTTATATTTCTTTACCCGTGAATGATGAAATACTTGTACCATCTATTGTGAAGGCGCCTAAACTAGAATTGAAGCCTCTTAGGATCATTTGAAGTATGCTTTCTTGGGAGATGGAGATGAGCTTAGGTGATTATTTCTAAGAACCTCACACCGGTACAAGAAGACCGTTTGCTTAGAGTCTTGAAAGAGCACAAAACGGCTATTGGGTGGACAATTGCGGACATCAAAGGTATTAGTCCATCCATGTGCATGCATAGGATTCTAATGGAAGAAAACGTGAAGCCGGTACGTGATGCTCAACGTAGGCTTAATCCTCCCATGATGGAGGTTGTGAAACAAGAGATACTCAAATTGCTAAGTGTGGGGGTAATCTACCCAATTTCCGATAGCAAGTGGGTAAGTCCGGTTCAAGTGGTACCAAAGAAATCCGGAGTCACGGTTGTTCGCAATCAAGATGATGAACTTGTTCCTACAAGAGTTCAAACCGGTTGGAGAGTGTGCATTGACTATAGAAAGCTTAATTCCGCAACCCGCAAGGATCACTTTCCTTTACCTTTCATTGATCAAATGTTGGAGCGGTTAGCGGGGCATTCTTATTATTGCTTTTGGATGGTTATTCGGGATACAATCAAATTGTTATTGCACCGGAGGACCAAGAGAAGACCACTTTCACTTGTCCGTTTGGAACGTTTGCATATAGACGGATGCCGTTTGGCCTTTGCAATGCGCCGGCTACTTTTCAAAGATGCATGGTGAGTATATTCTCGGATTATGTGGAGCGCATCATCGAGGTATTTATGGATGACTTTAGTGTTTATGGCAATTCTTTTGATGGTTGTTTAAATAACCTTGAACTAATTCTTAAACGATGCATAGACACAAACCTTGTCCTTAATTGGGAGAAATGTCACTTTATGGTAAACCATGGCATAGTACTTGGTCACATTGTGTCCTCTCGAGGGCTCGAAGTGGACAAGTCAAAGATAGATTTAATAAGAAACTTACAATATCCCACTTCGGTGAGGGAGATCCGTTCTTTTCTTGGTCATGCAGGTTTCTATAGGCGGTTTATCAAGGATTTCTCCAAAATCTCCATGCCGATGTGCAAGTTATTACAAAAGGAGGTACCTTTCGACTTCAACAAGGAATGCGAGGATGCTTTTGATAAATTAAAGGATATGTTGACAAGTGCGCCGATTATCAAATCACCGGATTGGAATCTTCCATTTGAATTAATGTGTGATGCTAGTGATTATGCGGTTGGAGCCGTTTTGGGTCAAAGGGTGGACAAGTTGTCCCATGTTATCTATTATGCATCTAGGACCCTTAATGATGCACAAATCAATTATTCTACCACGGAAAAGGAGTTATTGGCTATCGTTTTTGCTTTGGAAAAATTTCGATCCTACTTGGTGGGTACAAAGGTTATTGTGTATTCCGATCATGCCGCACTAAGACACTTAATAAAGAAGAAAGAAGCTAAGCCAAGATTAATTCGGTGGATCTTATTGTTACAAGAGTTCGACATAGAAATTCGTGATAAGAGGGGTGTGGAGAATACCGTTGCGGATCATCTTAGTAGACTTGTTATGTCTCAAGAGGAACTTCCATTACATGACCGTTTTAGGACGAACAACTTTTCTCCATGGAAGAAACAACACCTTGGTATGCGGATATAGTGAATTACTTGGTGACAAGGAAAGTACCTAGTACAATGTCTAATTTCCAAAAGATGAAACTTAAGAAGGTAGCTAAGCAATATGTGTGGGATGAACCATACTTATGGAAATATGGCGTTGATCAAATAATGCGAAGGTGCGTGCCTAATTCCGAATTTCAATCCATTCTCTCCTTTTGCCACACTTTTGCATGTGGTGGCCACTTTGGATCTAAGCGTACCGCTCTCAAAGTTCTCGAGAGTGGATTTTATTGGCCCACCTTGTTTGAAGATTCATATGTTTTTGTAAATCGTGTGATAGATGTCAACGAACGGGCAATCTAGGTGCTCGAAATCAAATGCCACTCACACCAATTCTCACCGTTGAGATTTTTGATGTGTGGGGTATTGATTTTATGGGCCCTTTTGTCAATTCGAATGGGAATTTTTATATACTTCTTGCCGTTGATTATGTTTGAAATGGGTGGAAGCTAGAGCCACCAAGACTAATGACTCTCAAGTTGTTTGTGATTTTGTAAGGGAAAATATTTTCAATAGGCATGGAACACCAAGAGTGGTGATAAGTGATGGAGGCTCACATTTCAAGAAGGCTTTCCACACTCTCCTCAAGAAGTACAACATAACACACAAAATTGGTACGCCTTATCATCCACAAACTAGTGGACAAGCGGAAATTTCAAATCGTGAGATAAAGTCCATTCTTGAGAAAACGGTGAATACCACGAGGAAAGATTGGAGCTTTAAGCTCAATGATGCACTTTGGGCGTATAGAACGGCGTATAAGACACCGATTGGTATGTCTCCATATAGGTTGGTTTATGGCAAGGCTTGTCATCTTAGGTTGAACTTGAACATAAGGCTTATTGGGCGATAAAGAAATTCAACATGGAGTATGATGAAGCGGGGAAACAAAGGAAGTTACAACTACATGAGTTAGAGGAGATACGCAATGATGCTTACGAGAGTGCCCGTATTTACAAAGAAAAGACCAAGCTTTTTCATGACAAGATGATTTGCGGAAAAGTTTCATTGTGGGACAAAAAGTTCTTTTATTTCATTCTCGTTTACGTTTATTTCCTGGAAAGTTAAGGTCCCGTTGGATGGGACCATTTGTTGTTACTAATGTTTATGCTCATGGTGCAGTTGATATTGTTAGTCTTCAGAGACAACGGTTTGAAAGTCAACGGCCATAGGTTGAAGCCATATTATGAAAACTTTCCAATGTGCATTTGGATGAACTTGGATTTGGAGATGCACTCCCTCTGGAGGAGTAATGTGCCGCAAGAGCTAAGTCGGGCCGTCGACTTTAAAACAAGCGCTTAATGGGAGGCAACCCATCGGTTTTGTATTTCTTATCTTTTGCTTTTTGTTATTTCTTTTTCTTGTTTCTTATCATGTTAAAATTTCCCACCTTGACTTTACTAGGAGGATTCAATTACATTGAGGACAATGTAAGGTTTAAGTGTGGGGGAGTGGTTAAGCATGTTTTTAAAACAAAAATTACAAAAAAATGAAAAAATTTTAAAAAAAAAAAAAAAAAAAGTTTTACTTAAAAATTCCAACTTTTAAAGATTTTAGAGTCACTAGCATACTTCTAGGTATGTTTACATAGAGATTTTGACCGACATAATTGAACTTGGAAATGTTAGAGAACTACATTCGGATTTCTTGTTTGTTTGAGTGTTAAATAATGGATTTAATCATGCCGGTGATGCGAATTTGGTGCAGGGAGAAGTGCGTTATTAGAGTTCTTGATCAATCATTAGTGGAGACTACCCGATTCATATCATGTGAGGCACCGACCAGAAATCTTCCATCTACTAAAGAGCTTCTTTTGAGTGTGTGTCACCGTACGTTAATTCCGGGTAGAATGGTGAGCTACCCAACCTCCCACCACTAGAAGCACTACTCTTTGATCTCTTGAGTGCTAATTTTGTCAATCATGAGGGTGACGTCCATGGATGAAAGCTTCCTTCTTGTAGTTCGATTTGCAGTTAGCACCATTCTCTCTCTCGACAACAACGGATCCATAGAAACACTCTCATCATCAACAAGGAGCGACATCAAAATCTACAAGGAAAGTTGGAAAAGTTTAAGGTTTACAAGCAACGGAATGAGAAAAAGACAAATTTCAAATACAAGTAAAAGCAACATACAAAGGATTTTTACATATAAGTTGAGGACTTACAATACAATGAGGTAATTTTATATTTAAGTATGAAGACTTATTCATGAAAGCGAAGAAAATTAAAAGGTGAGAATTTTTGAAGTTTATGATTTCAAGACAAAACAAGTTGTGAAGAATCAAGCGGTAAAATACTTCTTCCACGGCTATGGTTTATTTTTGTATTTAATTTCTCTTGTCAAAAAAAAAAAAAAAAAATTTGAAAAAAAAAATTTGAAAAAAAAAAAAAAAAAAAAAAGAGAGAAAAACAAGAGAAATATTTTTTTTTTTAATAAGCCGTGGGGAAGGAAAATATATAAGGTAGTTTCAAGCGACAAGGATTTTTAAGGTAAAAGAGTTAAAAATTGTCAAGGATTTATGAAATTCAAGGGTTTATCATCAATAGTTGAAACCGAAGACGAAGAACAAGAAGATCAAGACGAGGAGCGGAAGACGTTTCTATTGGATGCCGTGAGAGTGGTGTTATCATAATTGGCGATCGGATGTGAAGGTGAGTAAGTAATCTCATCCTCAATATATATGATTGATTTCCTTTCTTAGAGATCGTCAGAAAAATGGTTTTTCAAAATATTAAAAGATGTGGGTTTTTCAAAATTTCGGAAGTTATCCTTCCCACCATTCAACGTGTTGCAGAATTTCTCTCTTCATTCCTACCGCACACATGTGAGAACCATAAAAAGCTGTCTTTTTGAGTGCAATTATCATAAAATCCTATTTGGTGAGGCGAAGTCGAGGCGAAATGCTTATTGATCGTTTCTCAAACACGCATTCTCTCATTATGGTGTGGTTATTTCTCACTCAACATTTAAGAATGAGAATATGTTCTTTAGTATTTCTAACTTCTTATTACTAGCATGCGAAATTCTATGTCCTCATAGCTCTTTGGATGCTTGGGACGCTTGAACGCTTTGAAGTTGTGAGTTTTTAGTTTGATTTGCTCGAGGACTAGCAAAGTCTAAGTGTGGGGGAATTTGATAGGTGTAGAATACACCTAATTTACTATCTAGTAGTTTATGCTTTCTTTGCTATTTCTCTTGTAAATTTTGTATTTTACGCTTGTTTTGAGTTTTGTAGTTACTTTGGAGTCGCACAGAGGAAAAGAAGAAGAAATCACCTTATTTGAGCTAAAAGGGTAAAATTGTCATTTCACCAAGGAGGGAATACTATATGGAGTCCAGCCAAGGTTAAGGGGAGGTCAAAGAGGTGTCCCTTATCCAAAAGAAGGGAGTGAAAATTGCACTAATGGGGTGTACTTATGGTGGGTGTTTAAATCAGCCCACACCCTAAACTCTGACCCAAGCCCACACCCTAAACTCTGACCCAAGCTCACATACCCTGCTCCATACCCTAACCAAATCCACATCCACACCCGTACCCGAATCCACCATATTTCACCTTCACCCTAAATCGAGAAAGGGTTTTATTTCAATCATTTTTCTCACCTGAAAGTAAGAAAAACCTTTTGACCATGGTCTGCTGTTAATCAAGAAATCGAAGATGAGTTCGATCTGGAGGTGATGGAAGAAAGAGAGGCGTTTGTCTTGTGTTTGAGAGAGACGAGAGAAGATTGGATCGAATGCTGTGATAAGTTGGGTTTGGTTCGTATTTTTAGGGTTTGATTCGAGGTTGGATCAAGCTCGGGGAGAAATGGAAGCGGTTGTTGATTGAAGATTCGGAAGGAAAAATTAGTGATAAAGATTTGTTAATCGATTAAAGCTGTGGAAGTGGTGGCAGTGAAACTAATTTTGATGTTAATCGGGAGCTGAGAGAGAAATCGAGGATGGGTTTGATGAGTTGAAATCGAGAGATGTATAATGGGTTCTGTTGGTTTCGAGTTGGATAGAACCAAGAGATGAAGTCGATCTTTGTTTGGGTCCGAGTCTAATGGCGAAATTGGGTGTTGGTGTTCAATGAAGCTATACAACAGAGGATTGAGACTGTTGTCTTTGATTACGATGATGGAAATGAATGTTGCGGTCTCGGGTGGTCGGCAAATTGCGGGGATGCTAATGGTGCTAGAGTTGCGGTGTCGGGAGCACAAGTTGGGGATGGTTGCAATGTAACCGAGAATCAGTTTGGAGTTGTGAGTTGTCATTTGTGGCTTTGATGTCTAGCAAGCAATGGTGCTATGAACTGGTGGAGTTGTTGGTCTTAATGGAACCGAGGTGGTGCTTGTGAAATGGCTTTGATGTTGGCATGGTTCACTAATTGGAAGCTTGAATTGTTCATGGGTCGGTGGAAGTAGCTAAACTGAGATGATGGTGCCACGGCTCTAATTACAGGCTAGGGACTTAAGTCAGGAGGAAATGATGAGGCCTGTGTTTGCTGCCATTGATGGAAGAAACAAATAATGATGCATTGAGCAATGGCGGTTGAATTGCAGAATGGCTGCTCCGATGGTGTTATGGAATGGCATGATGTGGCATTACGGAGGCGGAGCCGTAGCTAGTGATGGTGCAGTTGGTGAGTTGATTGGTAGAATGTTGGTGTTGCTGCAATTGAACTCGTGCCTTTCGGAGTGTGTGAACCGATCTTTGTGGATCGAGTGCAATTGAAGGCAGGGTGAGTTGAATTGCGGTATAAATAAGCCATGGAGTATGGTGTTTGTCTTTGGGTTATGGTGATGCAATGGCTAGGTAGTGGTGCGATATGGAGCTGCAGTGGCAGAGCTAAAGTGCCGGGAAATGGCCTGAGATTTGTAGGATATTGCGGGGTGAAAGATTACGGGATGGCATGACGGGGAGTGGCAACTGCATGGAGCAAGGCATTGGTGATGATGGTGAATTACGAGGTCTCAGGCAGCCATCATGGTCAAGCACAATCATTGTGCATCACAAAGATATGGCTTGTGCAAGGTTGCAATGGCTGTGCAAACCGAAATTGGATCACCGACTCGGTTCGACTCGAGTTGACTCGGTGACTCGGTAGGCTAAAGACCGAGTCGACCACCGAGTGACTCATTGGTGACTCTCCTCTCCTTTGACTAGCGACTAACGGTTTGGTGACGGTTTGACTTTTGACCGTTAGTCCTAACGGAGGACCGGACGGAATATTCCGTCGAATATTCTCTCGACGGAGAAATTTTCAGGCGGCGGCCGTGGCGACGTTTTCGGCCAAATTCCGGCCATAATCCCGTTTTCCGCGAGCAAAATTCCGAATTTTCTATGGACCTCTCTCATGGGTGTGAAGACTTGGGCTAGGAATTGGATGGAGAATTGGACTCAAATTTGGAAAGAGAAGGTTGAAGAGTTGAGAAAAGCTTGAATTTGGAAGTTGAATTGCAAAAGGAAAAGGATTCTAATCCTTGGAAGAATTGGAGAATATTGAAGCCTATAAATAGAGAAGTTTTCTACATCTCTCTCTACACCTCTCTACACACACATCACTTGTGTTTTTGCTTGCTTTTCTAAGATTTTTCTTTTTAATTACTTGTGTGAATTTGAAAATTCTTCTTTTAATAATTATTATTTGTGTGAATTTCAAAAACATGAGTAGCTAATTTTCTTATTGATTGAGGATGAATTCCTAGTTCTTAACATGATTTGAGTTTTTGTTTTCAAATTCTATCTTGAATTTTTCACATGATTATCGATTGTTTTTACTAATAGGAGTGATCTTAAAGACACTCATGATTGATTGATAGATTGTTTGGAGGCCAACTAAATTGATTTGTTAATTGATCTAAATCTAGTAAAGTTAGGGAATAAGTAATCGTTCTTTGACTCTTTACACAAGTAGAAAACACGAGACCTTGCGGAGGGATTCCGTGGAGCAATTGTGTGTAGAAACAACGTTAGCAAGTAGACCTTGAGCTAAGAGTCTAACTACTAGTACTAAACCTAAATTCATAAATCTTAATGCATTGAGGGAATTACATCTAGGTTGAGCTAATTCTAGGTGGTTCTTTTGATTAGAATCGATAACTCGAGAACGGACTGTCCGGTGAAACAAGGGATTTAGGGTTTAGCTAAGCGGAGCTGCTATCCTACGGTTGGTGATAATTTGTGACTAATAACAAGTAGAAAAGAACATAACTTTAATCATTGTTTCAGTACGAAGAAGGATTCCTTGATCTTTTCTCTCTTATTGTTTTCATCTTTCAACTTTCGATTTTAATTGCTTTGTTTATTTTTATTTTGCTTTTTACACCCCCCTTTCGTGACAACTTTTACAACTAAAGATCACTTGCTCCTCGTGGGAACGAACTTGACTTCCATTATATTATTTTTAATTGCGTGGAAATTTTGAATTAATTTGATTGCACCTACGACACGCATCAATCGCACATAATATAGTTTCATCCTCGGTAGGCACATCAAAAGCACTTCTATAACTCTGAATCTTCTCAAATTCCGGAATGAATATGTAAAAATTGTAGAATACTACTTTCAACATTGGAAATCCATAATGTCCCGTTCATTCTACTCTAACATTAATTTTGTTTTGAATCTTCATAAGTTTAGGCTTATCATCATCAAAACAGATAACAATTCTCAAAAAACATAACTTTACCATGTGAGTATAGGAACTAATAGCCCATAATTCTTTTATAGCAAGACTAGATTGTTTACTCATTTTTAACACATCTTCAAAAGAAAGAGGGTTGATGAAATGAAAAATATCTACCAACCGGCTCCACAACATCTTATTAAAAAATTCAATACCAGAGGATGTGACTCATATAATCCTTATCATTGTCATATATTTAGCATCTAGATGCAAGGTGTAAACCATTTTTTCTCATATTTTCATAACTAGAACATACCTCTCTAATAATCATCCAAATATTACCTGAAGTAGATGGGAGAATTGCAGTATGCCAGATTTTCTTGTACCAATGCAATTTAGACAAAGAGATACTAATTTGTTGAACAATATCAGTTACAATAAAAAGACAATTATGACTATTACTCCGAATCAATATGTCTTCACCTTTTCTATGAATTGGTTGTTAATTAGCATTGAAAACTTGAAGGAAATCTTCATGAAAAAACTATTGATCATTCACAATAATATTTGACCTTCAAATGAGAATGTAGTGCCATTAAGGGTGATCATGATAGAGCTTACTTCGAGAGGTTTCAAAAACCATATATCATTCCACACAGAAATTTTAGGTTTCAAAAATACAGTGTTATCATTAAATCTTGAATAATCCATCTAATTCGGGGCCACACATAAGACCTCTTGTAGTAAGTAACTGTAAGTGCATAATTTATTGTACTTTTGTTATCAATTCCATGCTTGTATTTTCCATGTTTCTTTCATATTACCTTGTATTACTCATGTTTTCTTTTGTTTGTCTTATTTAGGTAGAATCATCTAAAAGGAGTGAAAAGAGTGTTGAAACGGACATAAACGCGTGGACTAAGGAACAGGAGCAACTCGACCAAATTCAGGAGTATTCAACTTTATTTTTTTATAAAATGAAGAGATGAAAAGAACGCAAAAAGAATGAGGTCATTCCGAGTTCGTATGCAAAAGTTATGGGCAAAGAAGTTTAGGGATCAAGTAGGAACCGGTCCCTACCTACGTCGGGATATAGGGTATGACCGATCCCTAGATCAAAGAAGTGACGAAAATACTTTCCAAAGTTGGAAAATTTAGTTCTGAAACAAGGCGAAACCCTAACATTCTTAGGGATATTTAAGGAGACTTCTCAAGAGTTTTCGAACAAGTTTTGTAAGGGTTTCATCACCGAAAGATAGAGGAGAGGCTAGTTTTACATCTTTATTCTTGGGTTTACCCCTTTAGAGGGAACCCATGAGATATCTTCTTCTCATTATTTTTGTTGTTAGAGCGAGCTCGGTTGAACCCACAAGTTTTGTTACCTCAAGCTTATTGTCAATGTTAGGTGATCAAAACTATATCTTCATTTCTAGTCTACTAAGTCAAGTTTCAGATAGATAAGAATTATAGTTGAGTATCAGAGATCACCCTTGAATACTGAAGATTGACGAAGACATCCGGTGAACTTCTGTATCAGGTATGTGAAGACTGAACAATTCTATTTTACTCACTATACCATCATTCTATCTATTGAGACTATATATGACTTATAATAGAATCACAAAGAAGATATTTCGAGTCGAGCTTGTCTTGTGAAAAATCTCGAAATATGATTTAGAAATTAGATGTTCAAAAGTCCTTAACAATACAAGGTCTATGAATTAATTTGTGTATCAATTGAAAATTTCCCATGCAAATGATTATATCTATTGGGAATGTTTCAAACATCATAAGAGAGAAATATGAACTTACGAAATTTTCTTCTTGAAAAAACGTGGGTACAACAACCTCACCCAATATTTCGATTAGCAATCTGTATGGACAAACTCCAATATACTTTCAAGAGAATCAACTAGACTCAATCTTAATAAAGTATATCAAAGAGTTATATCTCTCTTTCTTGATTCAATTCTTTCTCAAGCAAATAGAAATCATGAGTCTAATTGAATACAAGAGAAATCACTTGAACGGTACCAAAGACCAATGTTCAAGGATCAATCAATTTCCAATCAACAACCAAAGGTCGGATTTCCAATTGATTGATTCAAACGCACAACCTCTGATGTTTCAATTATATAACAAAATATAATATGGAATAGAAATAACACAGACACCGGAATTTTGTTAACGAGGAAATGGCAAATGCAGAAAAAACCCGGGACCTAGTACAGATTGAACACACACTGTATTAAACCGCTACAGACACTAGCCTACTACAAACTAACTTCGGTCTGGACTGTAGTTGAACCCCAATCAATCTCACTCTGATTCAAGGTACAGTTGCGCTCGTCACGTCTCTGATCCCAACAAGATACTATGCACTTGATTCCCTTAGCTGATCTCACCCACAACTAAGAGTTGCTACGACCCAAAGTCGAAGACTTTAATAAATAAATCTGTATCACACAGAAAAGTCTACAGAATAGATAAATCTGTCTCTCATAGATAAACCTACAAGTTTTGTTCCGTCTTTTGATAAATCAAGGTGAACAGGAACCAATTGATAACCCAGACTTATATTCGCGAAGAACAGGCTAGTATTATCAATCACCTCACAATAATCCTAATCGACGCAGCGAAAAAAGATATTGTGGAATCACAAACTATAAGACGAAGATGTTTGTGATTACTTTTCTATCTTGCCTATCGGAGATAAAGTTCTCAAGCCAATCGTTACGATTGTACTCAAAATGATAGAATCAGCAAGATCAGATCACACAACTACGAGAAAGTAGTATCGATCTGGCTTCACAATCCCAATGAAGTCTTTAAGTCGTTAACTTTGGTTTAAGAAGAAAACCTAAGGTTAAAAGAGAATCGACTCTAGCTAATACAACTAGTATCACACGAAGGTGTGGGGTTAGGTTTCAGTTGCTAGAGTTCTCCCTTATATAGTCTTTCAAATCAGGGTTTGCAATCAATGTTAGCTTGGTAACAAAGCATTCAATATTCACCGTTAGATGAAAACCCTGATTAGATTCAAGCTAATATATTTCAATCGTTGGATCGAAAACTTAGCTTGTTACACACAAATGAAATGTACTATTTTGGGTTTATGTAACCGTACCCAAACATGAACATTTGTTGGTTCAACAATAGTTAACCAAATGGTTAGCCATATGAGCACTTTCATATCAACCATATTCTTCTTCACCATAACTAGTTCAAATGAACTAGTCAGAGAGTTATTCAATTGCAAGGAAATCTTATGTAACTACACAAGACACAATCGAAGCAAAAACGATTTGATTCACTCGAATCGGTTCATGAACTATATAGCCACGGTTTGCATTTTGCATTCCTTAGTTTTTATAAATGAGTTCACAAACAATCGTTTTTAGATATAACCAACTCAAGTTCGCAGACTTAGTTCGCGGACTTAAGTTCCCAGAAGGAGTTCTCAAACTCCAGCAGATTTCCCTGGTCAAGAACTTCCATGATTCGCGGGTGAGTTCTGGCTCTTGTTCCGGTTCTCTTGATCAACAAAGTTTGCCAACTTCGGTTCAAGGAAAAAGGACTTATACATATATGTGTTACCACACAATGCTTATATCCACCATTGGTTATATAATCTAAACTCTCAATTTCAATCATTGAAACATTCTTAGAGGACGTTATTATATAATTGTTATTCACAAACTATTTTTTGTCAAAGTAAGCAATTTTCAAAATGATTGAAACTTGTCATGACTTTCGTCACTAGGTAAAGATGAACTTTGCCAAAGCGAAAGCTTACCAACACATATTTCGAGAAATAGATAGGCGAGATAAACTCGGCTCGAAATAGCAAATGTGTATAATCAAAGTCTATATAGAAAAACGACTTTTGTCTCAAAATAGGAGATAGAGTAGATAGAGTTTTGAGTGATAGATAAGATCAAGTCTCCACAGACCTTTTAGTCGATGAAGTTCCACCAGTTCCTTGAGTAGTTCTTTGTCTTGTATGATGATTTCCATGGAGTTCTTGAGCTCAACTACACTTTCTATCCTAGTCCGAGACTTAGCTATAGTAGACTAGAAATCAAGACTTATAATTTTGATCACTAACATTGACAAACATGCTAGAGATAGCAACGCATGCGAGTTCGACCGAGAAATGCTCTAACAATCTCCCCATTTATCAATTTTAGTGACAAAACTATCAATACATATGGAATACAAAAATAAATGAATTAACTTTTGTAACTCCTATTCCACATGCCTAATCTTCAACATTACTCGAAATCTTCGTCACTTCCAAGTACTCCAATGATCCCAAAGGTTGTAAGTTCAGCATCATCATTGTTGAAAATCCGTAGCTATAACAACGAGAAAACAGGAGTTCTCAATCATTGTTATACAGTGTCATAGTATCATTATATAGCATCAAAGTTCAATTGTATCACAACTTCGACAACAATACTATGGTGATATGTATCACTACCCCTTAGTCAATACTCCATCTCACATGGAAACCACTCCCCCTTACATAATGATCCGAAAACCATATGTATTTGTAGTGTGAACTACATATTAATTCTCCCCCTTTTTGTCAATAAAATTGGCAAAGGTACGAAAATGGGATCCTAATGAAATTTCCGAAAGAGACATTTCATGACAAACAGAAAGCATATATCATCTTATTTATATGCAATCATATAGCCGAAGCTAAATGCATTCATCAAGGAGTTTATAAAGATACAAGATAACCCCTATAATATTCCACAGCCGCACTCCCCACAAAGATATGGCAATTAAGCACAAGTTCAATTAAGAACTCTCCCCCATAATATGTCATTCCCGAAAGAACAACAAGAGCGACCTTAATTTCAAAAGAAAAGAAGGATTTCTTTGGACATAACAAATCACATACAAGTATGAATTTGAATCCAAAAATACTCAATTAAATTAGCCATAAGAGAACCCACGATTAATTTAATCGGAAATGCTCAACATAAGTAAACTTATGGAGACTCAAAAATACTCAATTAGATTAATCACAGGAGAACCCATAATTAATCTAATCGGAATACACAACCAAATTAATCACAAAAAGTAATCAATTTAATTGGTCATGCTCGACATAAGAGAACTTACGGAGCAACAACTAAATAACCAAACGAGGATGATTAATTTAGTTGAACATGCTTGACATATAGTACCTCACGGAGCAACAACTAATCCAATGAATAACTCAGTCGATAGAGATCAACATAAGACACCTTATGGAACAACACAGTATATACACAAATTGTGGATCGGAGATCGACCTAATACTGTGGAATAAGCAAGGATTCATTCTATTTTCCATCACCATTTGCACAATGACATACAATTGACATAATCCTTGTAAACAAAAGATCTTAACCTATCTTCCATCAATAATTGACATAATAGGCTTAACTTTTGTATTGTCAAAAGTTCATTCCTTCTTTTACCAACACATGCATATCGACATATAAAGGACTTAAATTTTGACAAGGTATGGGACAATCACAGTTCACGGACGTAAACACACATATCCCATAACAAATTGCAATATATTAAACCATAAAGATTAACACTGCAAAAATCATCTTCCAAACAATTTTATAATTTAAACCAATAAATCTAAAAACATGAAGATGAAAACGTTGGACATAGCTATGTGTAATCACAATAATTGCTATTCCAAACTCTAGTAATCCTTCTACAAGAATAAATTCTCATAAGAAATTTCCTAGGTATCAAGACAAACTCGTAATGCACATATAAGATGATTTGTCCTTAGAAGGTAGAATCAATCTTTTTCGCCCGGATTTATACCAAGAATATCTACCAAAGGCGTATAAAAAGATTTTCTTAACAAAGAAGAACATACAAAGTCACTAATGACCATGCACCATAGTTCACATAAGATGATTGTGAACATTCAAGAATCCCGTAGTAATGCATGCTACTGCCCATTCTTGAACTTCCTTCTTTGTGATTCACCAACAACATTCTTGTAAAAGCTACAAATGAGCTTAGAAGAGTAGTACTGCAAGAATCCAAGTTCCCAAGTCCAAGAGAAGTGGAACAAGTGCGACGAAACGGAGCAAAACACTCAAAAAATGAGACAGGACAAATTCCAATCTTAACTCATCTAAATTCAGGAATTCTCATATCCATTTTTAAGAGAATTCAAAGAGGAAGAGAATGCAAAAAGAATGAGGTCATTCCGAGTTCGGACGAAAAAGTTACGATCAAACTATTAGAGGACGTTATTATATAGTTGTTATTCACAAACTATTTTTCGTCAAAGTAAGCAATTTTCAAAGTGATTGAAACTTGTCATGACTTTCGTCACTAGGTAAAGATGAACTTGGCCAAAGCAAAAGCTTACCAAAATATATTTCGAGAAATAAATAGGCGAGATAAACTCGGCTCGAAATAGCAAATGTGTATAATCAAAGTCTATATCGCAAAACGACTTTTGTCTCAAAATAAGAGATAGAGTAGATAGACTTTTGAGTGATAGATAAGTTCAAGTCTCCACATACCTTTTAGTCGATGAAGTTCCACCAGTTCCTTGAGTAGTTCTTGAGCTCAACTACACTTTTTATCCTAGTCCGTGACTTAGCTATAGTAGACTAGAAATCAAGACTTATAGTTTTGATCACTAACATTGACAAACATGCTTGAGATAGCAATGCATGCGAGTTAAACAAGCAATGCTCTAACACTTCTCGAGAGTAGATTGGCAAACCAGTTCACAAACCATAGATATCTGAGATATAGAAATACAGAAAGGTTGGCGAGCCAGTTCACAAACTACAAGTTCAGTTGGGAACAGTTCACGAACCCGGTTGGTGAACCGTGGTGAACAAAATTTTATAAGTTGGATAAATAGGCTTGCAGTTGCTGAACCCGGTTCACGAACCGTGGTCAACTGAGTTCGGTAGTCTAGTGGGGTTGGCGAACTCGGTTCATGAACAATAGCACCACGACTCGTGAACAAGCCCTACGATTGGAAAATTGTTGTACCAACTGTCCTGATAATATTTAGCAGATGCTTAAAGACTTATTATTTTAATATGTTTAAAATTGCTAGAACTCTCTTAAACACTTTTAAGACTCCATTGATTACTTAAACACTTAAGTGTTTGTATCATGGTTAATTTCTTAGGTGTTTAAGAGAACACCAAATAGATTTTAGTTCTTTGACTAACTTCCCAAACCGAACAGTCATTATAAATGAATCTGTAACTGAAACTAGGTGTATAATCTTCTATAGTATTTTGATTACCTAAAGTGTTTGCTTGATTCTCAAGTTATCTTAGATTGAATTCTAGGCTAACCATGGTATTTGAAAACTTATAAATAGAGCATCTCTGTCAACTGGGAAAATTAATCCCTGATACTCTGTGTCCTAGTTTATTCTAGAGTCGTCCTCTATTGACCTTTTAAGTCTACGACTAAAATACCTTTGGGAATTCGTTAAGCTAGGTCCGACTATCTTTACCTTGATAATTCGTGAATTCTAATCTTGCTTTTCTGTTGTCGAGGTTTTCGTAATCTCTTTCAGGAAAGATAGATAGTAATCGCAAATATTTTTTTCGTCTCAGACTTTGTGATTCCTCAAGATAGATATCTAAAGACTTATCTTAGTTGATCTTTCAAAGACTTTTTTTTTAGAGATGATTAAGAATCTAGGATAGCTACTCTTCGGGAGCCGTAAGTTCCAAAATTGTGAGATTTGCTAGCTTTGTCTATTGCAAATAGATTTCCACACCTTAATCTTTAATCTAAATGGAAATTAAATAGTTTTATCTGTTAAAGGCATATTGGTATAAAAATTCTTCACTTCGGCTGAAGCAACTCTTAGGCTGTAAAGAACGTCAGCTAAGGAAATCAAGTGCGTAGAACCTTGCGAGGTTCGAGAGACATAAGGAGATCGATTGTAACTGAATTGCTTAGAGGGTGGATTCGGTCTCAACTACATTCCAGTTTGAAGTCTAATAGTAGGCTAGTATCTGTAGGGGCTTAATACAGTGTGGTGTTCAATCTGGACGAGGTCCCGGGGGTTTTCTGCTATTGTAGTTTTCTTGTTAACAAAATTTCTGGTGTCTTGCGTTTATCCTTATAATTGGATTTACACAGGTTTTTACGTATTCAATCTAAGATATGTCCGCTTAATTGTAATCGACTACGAGAATAATTTCTTGTAGAATTCGGATCTTGAAAGATATATAACAAGTTTAATCAATTGGCAGAATTCCGACTGAATTATTTGAATAGACTAGATTGATCTTGGATATTGATTTTTTAGATCGTCCAAGTATTCTGCTTAACTATCAGGTTCACGGACCTTGTGTTTATATACATACTGATTGAATAGAGGTTGAGATATTAACTCTATATACATATTGTCAAGGATCATTAGTTGGTCTACTTGTAATTGTATTAAGTATTGTTTATACAGGTTGTCAAACAAAAAAGTTTGGTGTATTTGATATCCCTTGCGTTTTCATGTGTAACATAAGTAGCAAAACCTTTATTTGATTATGGATGAATTCAATGTTCTAACAAGAAACTTTGTTAGTCATACAAGTTTATTCAGAGTTTTAATCATCTTATCGTTTGTTTTCACTATATCTAATATATTTATGATTGATTTCTAGATTGTTCAAGTGTACAATTGAATTAATCTATCGATCATTCTATTGCTAGTAGAGAGTTGTGAGACAAGTATAATAGTTAAACAATGCAAGTAGAAATTGTGAGACACTGCAGAGGGATTATGTGGAACAATTGCAATTGAATACAACATCAAAAACTGGACCTTGATCTAATAGTTTAATTACTGGGATCAACCTAAATTCAGACAAATAGAATCTGGTAGGCGAGAACTTTCGTATCCAGTGATAAAAGGAGTTTCATGGATAACACTGATCTAGTTGTTATTCTATGGTTGGTGATATATGATTCTAATGAAAGTTAAACAAGTATGTTAATTGAGTTATTGTTTGGTAGCGGCGAAGGATTCCCTAATTATATCTTTCTTCTTATTGCTTTAATCAATCAAACCAATCCCCCATTTTTAATATTTATTCTATTTTAGTCTGGTAATTGTAGATGGTGGATTTTCGACAAGGGGTAAAATCGTAAAACCATAATTATATATGCTCCTGATCCAGCAATCAGATGAGTATCGAGGCTCATGTCTTTTATCGAAAGCTTGAAAGCTCGTGCCACGAGAACCTCGGTGAGAATCGTCTCTCGAGTATATGAAGATGAGTAGTCTCTCGGTGAGGCAAACGACATATCTCATGAATCTTGAGCAATTTCGGTGATCACTTTTATATAGAATTGCAAGATTAGACGGCTCCTAAACATGACTTGCCCGCTAGTATAGAGCAATAACGTTTTTAGGATGTAACAATGTTTTCCCTGACTATATAAAAGAAATATGACGCTTCAACAAGCTCATATCACTCTATTCCTGAATAATTAATGCTCCTAGACGATCGTACTAGTATAGAGCCATCAATTAATTATTCTTAAATCATTAGATTCATTAACTGAATCCCTGGAAAATATTCAATGTTTTTCATAATATTTCGTTACTTCAATTTATGGTTTTTCCCAGCATAATTCCATGGGTTAGTAATAAATATTCAACACACGGGCATCTGAGCACTATCGAATAAGCCCCGACCAAAACGGTGCAAGTGTACTCAACAATAATACACCAACGAGCACCTGAATGCACGAACGAGCATTCCAAAACATGAAAGAACGATGAACCTATGCAAAATAAGAAGAAAATAATAAATAATAAAATAATAGTCAAGGCGCTAGGGACCGGGGCTCACCGGCCGGCCAGTCACGCCGTGACCAGTCCCACGTCCAAATTCTATATTTTATCATATTTTTATTATTTTCCTTGATCTCATGAACATCTCTTCATTTGAACAAATATCCTTCGTTTTAAGGAAACTCCTCAGTTTCATGGTGATTCCTTCGCATCAAGGAAATAATATAAAATTGGGAAAGGAGTCGTGGGACCATGTATACTAGCGGACGGCTATGCCCTAGTTGTGGCCTGTCCCACACCTCATGATTCCTCATTATTTTATTATTATATATTTTCTAATCTCATGAAAACTCATTGATTTCATGATATTTCCTTTAAATCATGAAAAATAATATAAAATTAGGAAACTCGTGGGGCCAAAGCCCTAGGACGACCGGTCATGCCCTAGCAGAAGCCCCACACGCTTTTTTTATTATTATTATTTTTATGTTTCCTTGATCCCATGGAATTCCTTGATTTCATGATATTTCCTTCAAATTATGAAAATTCCTTCAAATCATGGAAATAATACATAAAATTAGGGAAAACTCATGGGATCAAAGGCCCTAGCCGATAGAACATGCCCAAGCGAGTCCTACACCCTTATTTTATTAATGTTATTTGTTTTCTTCATCTCATGGAAACTCCTTCACTTCAAGGAAACTCCTTGATTTCAACAAAACTCCTTAGTTTCAAGAAACTCCTTGATTTTATGATATTTCCATAAAATCATGAAAAAATATAACAAAATTAAGGAAATGCTATGGGACCAGGACTCATTGGTAAATCGGCCATGCCTTGGCCATAGCCTATCCCACACTTCATGATTCCTTATTTTATTATTATTTTCCTTCATCTCATGAAGTTTTCTCAGATTCAGCAAAAATCCCTGATTTCTTCATATTTTCCCCAAATAATTGCTCAAACGCACATCGAAAAATATCAAAATTCTCAAGGCGAGACGCGAACACTTTGGTGACATGAGCATATTACCTTGACCTACCGGGGTTGGCTATTTGGCTTGCAAGAGTCCGGTCCATAATATTTTAATCATTTGACCTAATTTGTTCATATTAGGTTCAAACTCTTCCAAGACAATTTTGGAATTTCATGAAACGATCGTCATTCGGTCCTTGTGACCACTGGTAGGTTTCATGACCCTGGTTGGTCCCTCATCTCTTCATAATTAATTAGGTTTTATCACCTAAGGCTCAGACGAGCATTATTTTAATAAATGATTAAACCAGCATTTAATCATTCTTTCATCAATAAATCAACAAGTCTTCAAGAAGCCTTGGTATTTGCTCACTTGAGCATCTGGGTGCTACATGGTCGACCCATGATCCCATGTAGTCAGTCCCTCCTTCACTCCGTGGTTAATTTTCAATAAACCATCAATTGATCATCAATTGATCGAATTGGGGTTTTGAGTCCAAGGTTCATAACTCCATATTCAAACGCTAATAATTTTACGATGATCTCATAGTCAACACTTTATTAATTATACTTGGTTCAGTTGCCAGTATTTAAATTAATATTTTATTTGGTCATGCTACCAATAATTCATCAAATGAGCAACATTTGCTCAGATCAGCAATATTTGCTCAAACCAAGGAACATTGGTTCAACCATCAATATTCAACAGTTCATCGAATGAGCAATATTTGCTCACGTTAACTATGTTTATTCATACATTATACCTATGTCTCAACAGACATGTCATGAGTCTCAGAACATTTTCAAATCATGTTCGACTCAACAATACAAGGACTCATCATCACATGAAGTCATGAAGTCAGCAACTGACTAACTAATCATGAGACATCAATCGTGTCACATGGGGGATATTAACTAGGATTTTGGTCTGGAGGTCTACGGCACATGTGTTCATACACACGATGAGAATGTGAGCAAGTCGTGCAATCAGTTGAAGGAGTTAACAAAGTAGTGGATGGAAAATCGACCAATTCTCCGCACGTTGAGCAAATTGTTTTAACACGATTTCCACTTCTCCACTCTTTAATTCCATCAACTGTCACACTTCATGGGATCATGGTGTTTACAATTCTAGCAATATAAATAAGTTTCTGAATCATGATTGAAAACAAGACAATCTCACGTCAAACAGACAACACGATATTAACAACTCAACATCTGAGCAATTACTCTCAACAGAGCAAATTCAATCATTCAGAAACTTATCTTATTTTCGAATACACAACACACCTACAATCTTCAATCACCATTGATCTCACACATTTCTCAGCTTCCCTCCTACAGATCGACCCATCCTCTCTTGTGACCGAATTTACTCTGGAACGACCATTGTCTTGGTTTAGGCCGGTGTACTACAGATTGATCTCTCGATTCGAAGCACTCCCTTCTTGCGGTGCATCTCGTGTGAGGTTTAACGGTTCGCTAGGTTCAAGGAGTTTCTCCGCACGGTCGCCTCCTCAATTCCGTAAAAACAAAGAACTCGTTTTGCCCCATCTACAGATTGGCGACCACAGTGGGAGATCATTCTCTCGGTTGCGATCTCAATTCTCACAAATATGGTCAGTCTTAGATCCAATTTAGTTACTCAAAACTCCATCTAGAGTCATTCAAATGGTGACGCTTCTCTGGCTCATCCGAATGATTCTGGTAATATTCGTCATCCTTACTTTACTACTCCTTTCTAATCTATCAATGCATTTGATGGAGAAATTCCGTCATTAGCCGAACTGGCACGAAGGCAAGAAGTCTTAGAAAGATACATAAATCGATTGAAAGTTGCGATCAATAATCTGTTCAACTGCATGGTGGACTTGGCAAGAATATTAGGAGATCGGGTTGTAGAACGCTCGTCTCTTGACACCGCTGACGCTAACCCTCAAGCCAACGGCTTCACCACTTATGAAAAGCCGGTGGATCAGGAAGTTACACATCTGATCGAGAGTTTATGTGAGCTTCTACACTTCTCAAAAGATCAACGTACGAATACATTTGCTGCACTTAACCATATATCATCCGACGTGCAACTAATTCCACCATATCCAGTCGTTGAAGTATCCATGGTGTCCGAACACTCGATCGACAACATCACATTCAGAGAAGAGGACCGCATGGTAGATGAAGGACATAACCGAGCCCTGTACGTAACCGGTTTTATCAAAGACTCTGAATTCAAGAGAGCTCTCGTTGATACAGGTGCCTCTACAAATATTATCACTATGAAGACTCTCAAAGCGTCCAAGTTCCCACAGAGTAAGATTGTCCGCCATACCATCTTGATGACAGGTTTTGAAGGAAGCCAGATCCATACATATGGATATGCATACATAGACTTGAAGGTGGGGCCTATTCAATCAAAGGCCAAGTTTCACGTGATCGAACAAGAGCCTGACTATCACATGATACTCGGACGACCATGGCTCCATGACAATAAAGTGGTTCCTTCACCATACCATCAATGCATGAAGGCTTTGCTCAATAACAAAATCGTCCGTATTGCGGCTTCATCATCTCCTTATGCCCCAGTCTATGACGTTGAATTCCTTGAGTCTCAAAAGGACATCCCAGAACCTCCAAACAAGATTTACAACACTCCACTCCCAAGATGGAAGTCCATTGAAGAAGTCACGGACAAACCATCATTCTCAGGCGTTAAGTCGATTAAGTCATCTGTTACACCAATTAAGCGCCGCAAGGATCAAGTCTCAACTCCGGGATCTAATTTCATAACCAGTCATGATGCGGAGAGGAGAATCATTTACCGCCGACGTAAAGATTAGCAATTAATAGGAGAGAACTATGAAAAGTCTCCCCGCCCCGAAGAATCATGTCAGAGCGAACCGTCACTCGAAGAAGAGGTTCAAGATGCTCCACGACAATTGCAAGACGGCACCGACTCCACTACTGATAATATCGAAATAATCAACATTGGTACAAAAGATGATCCAAGGCCAATCCAAATTATCTCAGCGATGTCGCCAAAAGAACGGACGGAACTGATAAACCTGTTGAAAGAGTATCAAGATTTATTCGCCTGGATGTACGAAGAAATGCCTGGTCTAGACGACAAATTGGTTACTCATCATCTGCACATCACTCCGGCTCCAAAGCTGTCAAACAACCGCCTAGACAATTCATACACAAAGTCGAGGAGCAAATCAAAGTCGAGATCCAGAAACTACTAGCAGCAGGATTCATCAAGCCTATTCAACATCCAACGTGGCTATCAAATGTTGTTCCTGTCAAGAAGAAGAATGGTCAAATCAGATGTTGCGTCGATTTCAGGAATCTGAATAAATGTGTCCGAAGGATGATTTTCCCTTACCCAACATTTATATGCTCGTCGATGCAACCAGTGGTCATGGTATGTTCTCTTTCATGGATGGTTACAGTGGATACAACCAGATCAAGATGTACGAGCATGATGCCAACAAGACTGCATTTCGTTTTCCAATTGGGAATTTCCACTATACTGTGATGCCCTTTGGATTAAAGAATGCAGTGCCACTTATCAACGAGCTATGACTGCCATATTCCACGACATGATGCACAAGCAAGTGGAAGACTATGTTGATGATGTGGTGGTGAAGTCGAAGACTCGAGCATCCCACCTTGAAGTTCTAAGAAAAGTTTTCGAAAGATGCGGAGAATACAAATTAAAGATGAATCCTCGAGGTGTGCTTTTGGTGTTTTCTCCGGAAAGTTTCTAGGATTCCTGGTCACGGCAGAAGGAATCAAAGTCGATCCAGATAAGACGAAAGCTATTACTACCATGCCTCCTCCACGCACTGTGAAGGAAATGCAGAGTTTTATGGGCAAGGTAAATTATATTCGACGCTTCATTCTTGGATTAGATCAACTCATTGCTTCGTTTACCCTCTCTACTGAATAAAGGAGCAAGTTTTACATGGACAACCGTTCAACAAGAAGCATTCCAGAAAATACAGCAGATACTATTATCACCTGCTGTCATGAAATCTCTGGTGCAAGGACGGACACTGATACTTTACACATCTTCCCGGTGATGTCGCTATCGGATCACTCCTTGCTCAAGAAGACGACGAAGGCATCGAACGACCGATCTACTACTTCAGCCGTACAATGAGAGACGCTCAACTCCGATACCCAAAGGTGGAAGAGCATGTCTAGCATTAGTGCATGCAATTCGTAAATTCGGGCATTATTTACTATCCAATAGGGTCGTACTCGTTTCCAAAGTAGACCCTATAAAGTTTTTATTATCAAAATCCAGCCTTGATAGGAGACCAACAAAGTGGTACTTCGGATGTCGAATTTGACATAGCTTGTACACCGACTAAAGCAATCAAAGGTTGCGGTTGGAGACTTGATATTTTGCTTTTCCAGGAAGATGCAACAATATTACATGAAGATGTGCCGGTGAGTTTCCAGGATATCTTAGTTATCAAGGAAGAAACATGGCTTATATACTTTGATGGATCCGCCACCCCTAGCAGCGACAGGAGGAGCGGGCGTAGTGCTAGTATCTCCATCGGTGAAGTTTTCTCACATTCGTTCAAGTTGGATTTTCAGTGCACCAATAATTCAGTAGAATATGAAGCTTTCTTACTAGGATTGTCCCTGGCCAAGTAAGCAGGAGCAACGCACCTTGAGATAAGAGGAGATTCAAAGCTACTGGTCAATCAAATGAATGGAACATACTTTGTCAAAGAAATCACGCTTGCTCCATTCAGAACTGAAGCTCAGCGGCTATTAACTCATTTCGCTGATGCAACCATTATCCATACTAGACGAACTAACAATAGGCATGCCGACTGCCTAGAAACTCTCACTTCTAAGCTGCACTTTGAAGGGTCAGAGAAAACAATCACGGTACGGATGCGTCTTTGTGTCATTTACCTCAGCTTGCTCAAGTCGAGGACATTCAAGTAGACGATTGGCGAGCACCCATTATTCATGAATTGAGTAGTTCTCTTTGAGAAAGGAAAGTCAGCCTAAAGGAATTGAAAAATTATTTCTTACTTCATGGAGCATTATACTATCGAAATCCTAATGGGTTCTTATCACGATGCCTTGGAAACGATGAAGCGGACGAAAAACTCAAACGCATACATGAAGAGGTTTGCGGAAAGACGTTGGTGGTGACACTTTACTAGAAAACTTCAAAGGATGGGATATTATTGGCCTTCCATGGAGGCTCAATCGAAAATCTTGCAAATATCTTGTCCCAATTGTCAGACGCCTCCTCACCACTTAGAATCCTTGACAGTTCATCACACTGGGGATTGGAGAGAACCTTACATCAAGTACCTCCGGGACAATGAATTGTCGTTGGAAAAGAAAGAAATAGTCAAACTCATTCAGAGAGCTAAAAGATTTGTCTTTCTTGACGGAATCTTATACCGCAAAAGCTTCGGTGGGAACTTACTGAGATGCTTATCCGAGCATGAAATCCCAACAATCTTGAAGGAGATGCACGATGGAGAACATCAAGGAAAAAAGAAATTATTTTTCCAAATTCATGAGAAATACTACCGTCGACCATGGAAGACGATGCGGCTACGCACGTTCATAGGTGTCATCAATGCCAAATTCATGGTAATCTCATCACACTCCTTGTCTTCCTCTCGAATCTGTGAATAGTCCATAGCCTTTCTATAGCTGGGGACTGGATATCATCGGGAAAATCAATCCAAGCATCTTGAGCTGACATGAATACATCATCACCGCAATCGGTATTTCACCAAATGGGTTAAAGCTATCCCTCTACAAAGCACCACTTTGAGTCACGATTGCAGCCTTCATCAAAGAATACATAATATGTAGATTCGGTGTTCCTAAACACATTGTCACCGATAATGAAACTCATTTTGCGAACAAGCACGTGACGGAATTGCTCGAGGAATACGGCATCAAACAAGTTATCTCCACGCCATACTATCCCCAAGGAAACGGACAACCAGAGAGCACCAACAAAACTTTGATCTGAATTCTCAGTCGAACAATTCATGATAATCCGCGAACCTGGCATGAACAATTGCCTATGGCTTTATGGGCTTATCTAACCGCACCAAGAAGCTCGATCGGGACTTCACCATACTCTCTCATTTATGGATCCGACGCCATACTCCCAGCAAAAATCAAAATTCCTTCAGCAAGGATTGAAATAGCAAGTGGAGTACAATGGGACGAAGCCGAAGTATCCAACTCAAGAATTGCTGAACTGGACATGCTTGAGTCAAGGAGAGCTAAGGTAGAAAAATACGTAGAAGCATACAAACAAATGATCTCCAGAGCTTACAACAAAATGGTGAGACCTCGAACATTCCAAGTAGGAGATTTGGTATTAAAGACTGCAAAACACATTCAACAAGATTTGTCTGCTCCTAAGTTCTCTCTGAAATGGGAAGGACCATATGTAGTCATCAAAGCAGTATCCGGTGGATATTACAATATCTTAGCTATCAATGGGGGAGTGGAAGGAAATATCATCAATGGCAAATGGCTCAAAGAATATTACGCCTGATCCGTAGAAAACCATAACCTTTTCATCATTTCAAGCATTTCTCAAAATGTAATTTATATTCCTCCAAAGAGTATGCAAAATACTCCCCTGTTTATTACACATTTCATAAATGAACAAAAAATTTCTTTCATACCACGATCAATTATTCTACCTAAAGAAAAAACCTAAACTTATTCAAAAAACAATAATCGTAAATGCTCACTCAGAGCAAACCATCCAACAAAGAGTAACTTTTATATACAGCCATGTCAAGCTTCTTTTGGAAGTTTTTGGTCTTCACCTTCAAGTCCTGAACAGCTTTCTCAACTCTTGCCGACTCCAAGGCAAGTGCCTTCCCCTCTTCCAGAAAGACAGTTGTGGTGGAAATTGCTTCAGCAGCGGCCGCTGCCCTGTCAAATTTGATCATCTCGAGCCGACGGCGAAGCCAACTTACATTGAACCGCAAGGTTTCACAATTCGATATCATGTCATCCCATCTGTGAAGTTCATGATTCTTAACGTCTCGCAGATTCGTCTCCATCATATCTTCAATGATCGGTAAAACCCCGGCGAATGTAGTCAGGAGGGTCGGAAAGAAGCCTCTCCACACCTCGGTAGTGGCAATGTGTCCGTATCGTTTCCAGATTTTGGTATACAAAGACGCGTTACACCTGGGAATGACGAAGCCACCAACTACCTCGTTATCCGGGAAATTGTTGATCATGGGAATCTCAAACGGAGTCCGGTTGTTGGGTAGTGAATTCTAACTCCGGGTCTCCACGGAGTTAGTAGAGTTTAAATCGACGCCTTCATCATCAGTCGAGACCTCCCATTCCTTCTCTTTCTAGCGTCAACAACAACATGCACATCAACCTTGTGGTGAAGAAGTTTTCAATTTCGAGATGAAGATTGGATAAACTGTTGAGTAAAATTTCAATCAGAAATCATAAAATTACTCACGAGATATGTCGGCTTCGGTATGAGCTGACCTATATCTGGGCAGGGCTCTAACAAATCCCGCTTGGGTCTTGAATTATGAGAAGAAGATGGATTTTTCTGATTATCCAGTAACAAATCATTTTTCTCGTGATCAATAACTCGATCAAATGGAGATGGAGAAAAATATATAACTTACTGAGATGGATGCTTCTACTTCATGCTTCGACTGAGGTCTGTTTCGAGAAAAAAACTACTGCTGGACATAGCGATGAAAAGCTATGATAATCAAGATTTCCTTGACGAAACTGACTCAGGAATGGAAGAAATATTTGTGTATGCTAAACTCTAAGTCTTGAAGATATATACTGGATGCGGTGGACACTTATCTTCTGCGAATAGTCAATTCAGTTGCGGATTCTACCGAAACCGTAAGTTTCAAATAAGGTCAATACTGGAGATGCGAAGGAAAAATAACGTACTGGGGACTGATAAAAGCTAGACACGGTCAGAAAACCACACGGACTTGTGTATGACACGTGTTTTCTCAGCCCATGCAACATATCTAAGTATTTTCGGCAAATGGAAATCACCAAGGCAATCCGAAAGGGATCATGATGAATTTTGGAGCATGAACATTGGTCAATTTCATTCAATTCGGGAAGAATCAACATTAATAAAAGGGTTTCTCATTCAAAAGAAAATCCTAATTAGAAGAGAAGTATTCGAGATCATCAAAGAGATATCTACTACGAAGATTAAAAAAAACAAAAAGAGCATTCAAATGTTTAAACAAGATCAGGAGCAAGACTACTCGTCGGATTTATCATATTTGTCAGAGTTATAAGATTCGTCATCGTCGTCTTTTGCAGAGTCCTCTTCAAATTCTTCATCAGAATTACTATCAGGGCCATTGATGAAGTCTGGATGAATCTCAGGATCGCTGGAATCCCGGTACTCCTCCTTTTCACACTCAGCTTCAAGGTCAGCTTTGACAAGTTTCTCAATCTCCCTGGTACGCCGATCCGTCTTAATCTTGAGATCCCGTGGCACCCACACGGGTTCATATTCCGAAGCATCAGAATCAGAGGGTACACCGTCAGCTCGATATCGAAGTTTCTCCTCAGCAGCTAGTACTCTGCGTCGAATTCGGTCCCTTCTTCGCCGATGATCATCCATCCTGTCATCCTCGGCTTTTCTCTTCATGAGCTCAACATAAGTAGCTTTACGGTCATTGAGAGGCGCGCCAGGCTTTGTTCTCTCAGTATGATTCATCTTAGCTTGTGATTTGGCTGCGGAAACTTTGGAATCCTCTTCAGAAGAGCTGGAAGAATAGATATAATCATAATCGCTGCTGCTGGAAGTCCAGGAGCACAGAATTATAGATATGCTGATAATAAATCCACTGCAAAAATGGTAATCCTAACTCTTACCTCTTTACAATTCCACTGACACAGTGATTATGATATTAGAGTCAGCACTTCAAAACTGTTCGTTTCTTCAAAACCTACACAGTACGAGCAAAACTCAAATTTTCATAAAATCATGAACACTTATACTACGTGAACATTCACCATGGGATTATGAAAACTAAAACATTATTTCATCATAAATAATTGTTTGCTTCTAATGATTACACAAAACTCTAGTTTTGATTTTTAAGAAAATAATATGTATTCATATATATAAATAAAATGTGATTTACTCACGTAAGTAAAAAAAAAAACATTTTTTGACGTGAGCAAGGCTCACGTAAATAAAATTTGTGGATATTCCACGGTCTGATTAAAAAAAAAATCCATGAACAGGCCATGGTTTTATAAAAAAAAATAATAATAATCTTTTTCCTTCGCACTGTCGTCTTTCTTTAAAACGAAGGTTTATTTCAGTTTTGTGAAAATTTCAAATCTTTTAAGATAAGGTTTTGATTTCTATGAAATCTCATAAACAAAATTTTATCACTGGACACAGGTCTATACATAAAAATCTCTCTCCTAAGTGAGGGATTATTGCTAGTTTCTTAAACTAACGATCGAACGAACATACGTTTTCTAAAGGTTTTCTACAAAACTCACACTCATATATGCACATGTATATAACTTCAACATGATCAAAGCATGGACAACTCATGAAACTATAAACTTCTGGAAAAAAAAAAATTACCTGGTCGGCGCAGGCCGGAATATGATCGGACGGTCAAACGAGGCAACAATTCCGACGAAATTTCTCTCTTGTTTTCTCCCGAGCTCTGACGTGAAGGTGATGAAGGTAGGAAGAAGGTGGTCGGTCGTGGAAAGGAAAAAAAAAGGATTAATTCCCTTTTATATCAAATTTTATTTCCAAAACCTAATCTCACAAGGATTTCCTTATTGGGCCTGACCCGTGAATCCTAAAACGACCAAGGTCCCCTCATCAAAATCAGCGGTTCAACACCAATTTATGCCCATTAGACGATGCTCTATCATGCCACTGGGATCTCCGTTCAAGCCGTGGTTTGCTCGTACTATCAAAAATCCGTGTAACGTCTTATCTACGACTAAGTTCAATTGCTTATATTGTTTGTAAGGAAAATCACCATTAGTCCGACCGAGGAACATGACTGTCCCTCACTAAGCAGGGGAATTAATGTAGATGGTGGATTTTCGACAAGGGGTAAAATCGTAAAACCATAATTATATATGCTCCTGATCCAGCAATCAGATGAGTATCGAGGCTCATGTCTTTTATCGAAAGAGTGAAAGCTCGTGCCACGAGAACCTCTGACTGAGAATACTGAATATCAGAGTATATGAAGATGTGTAGTCTCTCAGTTGAGGCAACGACATATCTCATGAATACTGAGCAATTTCAGTGATCACTTTTATATAGAATTGCAAGATTAGACGGCTCCTAGACAGCTTGCCTGCTAGTATAGAGCAATAACGTCTTCAGGATGTAACAATGTTTTCCTTGACTATATATAAAAAATATGACGCTTCAACAAGCTCATATCACTCGATTCCTGAATAATTAATTCTCCTAGATGATCGTACTAGTATAGAGCCATCAATTAATTATTCTTAAATCATTAGATTCATTAACTGAATCCCTGGAAAAAATTCAATGTTTTTCATAATATTTCGTTACTTCAATTTATGGTTCTTCTCAGCAGAATTCCATGGGTTAGTAATAAATATTCAACACACGGGCATCTGAGCACTATTGAATAAGCCCCGACCAAAACGGTGCAAGTGTACTCAGCAATAATACACCAACAAGCACCTGAATGCACGAACGAGCATTCCAAAACATGAAAGAACGATGAACCTATGCAAAATAGGAAGAAAATAATAAATAATAAAATATTAGTCAAGACGCTAGGGGACTGGGCTCACCGGCCGGCCATTCACGTCGTGACCAGTCCCACGTCCAAATTTTATATTTTATCATATTTTTATTATTTTCCCTGATCTCATGAAAATCTCTTCATTTGAACAAATATCTTTCGTTTTAAGGAAACTCCTCAGTTTCATGGTGTTTCCTTCGCATCAAGGAAATAATATAAAATTGGAAAAGGTGTCGTGGGACCGTGTCTACTAGCCGTCCGGCTATGCCCTAGTTGTGGCCGGTCCCACACCTCATGATTCCTCATTATTTTATTATTATTTCCCTAATCTAATGAAAACTCCTTGCAATTTTATTTTTCATAGACTAGGAGTTGCTATTCAAAGAGGTGTTGGAGCCCAGCTTGTTGCTAGGTTACCTACCAACCAAAAGCATTATTTAATTATTTTATTACATGAAAGTAAAATAACAATAAAACTTGTAAAAAAAAAAATCATAAAAATAATATAAAATTAGGAAAACTCGTGGGACCGGGCCCTAGCTGCCCCCACATGCTCTTATTTTATTATTATTATTTTTTATGTTTCCTTGATCCCATGGAATTCCTTAATTTCATGATATTTCCTTCAAATTATGAAAATTCCTTCAAATCATGGAAATAATACATAAAATTAGGGAAAACTCACGGGATCGGGACCTAGCCGGCCGACCATGCCCAAGCCGGTCCGACACGCCCTTATTTTATTAATGTTATTTGTTTCCTTCATCTCATGGAAACTCCTTCACTTCAAGGAAACTCCTTGATTTCAACAAAACTCCTTAGTTTCAACAAACTCCTTGATTTTATGATATTTCCATAAAATCATGAAAAAAATATAACAAAATTAAGGAAATGCTATGGGACCGGGCTTATTGGCTGGCCGGCCATGCCTTGTCCATAGACGGTCCCACACTTCATGATTCCTTAATTTTATTATTATTTTCCTTCATCTCATGAAGTTTCCCCAGTTTCAGCAAAAATCCCTAATTTCTTCATATTTTCTCAAATGATTGCTCAAATACACATCAGAAAATATCAAAATTCTCAAGACTGAGACGCGAACACTTTGGTGACATGAGCATATTACCTTGACCGACCAGGGTTGTCTCTTTGGCTTACAAGAGGCCGGTCCCTCATATTTTCATCATTTGACCTAATTTATTCATATTAGGTTCAAACTCTTCCGAACAATTTTGGAATTTCATGAAACGATCGTCACTTGATCTCGTGACCACCCAGGGCATGTTTCATGACCCCTTGGTCGGTCCCTAATCTATTCATAATTAATTAGGTTTTATCACCGAAGGCTCGGACGAGCATTATTTTAATAAATGATTAAACTAGCATTTAATCATTCTTTCATCAAAAAATCAACAAGTCTTCAAGAGACCTTGGTATTTGCTCACTTGACCATCTGGGCGCTACATGGTCGACCCATGATCCCATGTAGCCGGTCCCTCCTTCACTCCGTGGTTAATTTTCAATAAACCATCAATTGATCGAATTATGGTTTTGAGTCCAAGGTTCATAATTCCAGATTCAAACGCTAATAATTTTACGATGATCTCGTAGTCAACACTTTATTAATTATACTTGGTTCAGTTGCCAGTATTTAAATTAATATTTTATTTGGTCATGCTACCAATAATTCATCAAACGAGCAACACTTTGCTCAGATGAGCAATATTTGCTCAAACCAAGGAACATTGGTTCAACCATCAATATTCAACAGTTCATCGAATGAGCAATATTTGCTAACGTTAACTATGTTTATTCATACATTATACCTCTGTCTCAACAGACATGTTCAAAATTCATGAGTCTTAGAACATTTTCAAATCATGTTCGACTCAACAATACAAGGACTCATCATCCCATGAAGTGATGAAGTCAGCAACTGACTAACTAATCACGAGACATCAATCGTGTCACATGGGGGATATTAACTAGGGTTTTGGACTAGCGGTCTACGACACGTGTGTTCTGACCGGTTGTCAGCCGACACAAATATAAATTACACTTTCTTACTACTCAAAATATATAATGAAGCAAGGGTAAGAAAGGATTGTTCCCACAGAGAGGTCTTGGTTGTCAATATGTTTCGGTATCTTATAAGTAACACGGGAGATTTTCTGATTGTGTAAATAAAAATAAACAAAAAGCAAAACAATAAAAAGTAAACACACAAATCAAGGATGTGAAATATTGGATAAAGGTTTCATCTTCAATTGTAAACAAGTTTATGAATATATGAATAGAATTCCTATTTAATCTCGCTATCATCAAAAGCCATAGAATACCTTATTGCAAGAATACTCCGTAAATTTCCTAATTCATCACACACACATTAGAGCTACGTATATGAATTCTACCTAAACAATAACCTAACGCCTTGCGCTAATCAAGTTCAATTCCTAGGAGCATTAAGTTTCAGAAATAGGCTAATCAATGCAATTGTAATACATTGCGCAAACAATTCGAACAAAGGTCAATTTCTACATATGACTACAAGGATGTATCACTACAAACCCTAATCATATCATGCTACTCGTATTCAAGGTTATCGCTCGATGATGAACCCTAAAATAGCTATAGATATGGATGTGAGTTCAATCAATTCTAGACTTAACTAAACAAACATTCAATCATATTGCAATACGTCAATCATGCAATTATTAAAACCCGTAGAAATCAAACGATAATTTTGAGAGAAAACTAATTCATAAAAATCCATAACTTGTTTTCAAAATCCAACTACATCTTTAACCAATAATAATAAATCAACTACTTGGGTTTTTGGAAATCATCACAAAAAGTTTAGAAGAATCTATTATGTGAAACCCTAGAAAACAAGTAGAAGCCTCCCTAATGGAGATATTCGATTTAGAGAAAGAGTTTTCTATTTATATGCTTCTCCCATTCCAAAAGGATACTCTTTCCAAAATTAGGTCAAATCTTCTCAAAACCCATCTCCAAGTGGTCCACCAAGCCCATGAGTGAAAATAAGTTTCTAGAAATTCGAGTCCAAAACTGGTTGCCGTGTTAATGACGTCATCGCAGGAATCCGCCACCGTAAAATTATCTCCGACCACCTGAATCTGTATCTAGGCCTGTCAATGGAAGAATATCCGTCGGATATTAAGAATTCCGATATCCGACGGGTTAAGGACTACCGGATATCCGATATCCGATAATATCCTATAGGATATCAAAATCGGATATCGATTCCGATAGGTTGTTATCGGATATCGGATATTTATCCGATAATATCCGATTCCGAGTTCTATTTCTCAAAACATATGCATAGGTGAAATTTAAGTTCTATTTCTCATACATACCATCCAAATTGTCTTCAAAAACAGTCTAAAAACATTATTCTAAGTAGTTATGTCTCTAAGTATCTCTTACTCACACACATACATGAAAAGAAACACAAGAAAATGCTATAGAAAGTAATAAACTTCGAAACACGAAGTATGATAAGTATCTGCCACTCTCCTCTCCAGCCTCTGACTCTATAGACTTCATTCATCTTCGATTTCCAAATTTTCCATATCATCTGCATTATACACAACTACGTAAGTATGCACTGAGTTTCAGCAACTAAGAAGAATAACAGATGAAACTATGCACTGAGTTTAAGCAAAGAAAAAAGGAAAAGAGAAAATGTTACCTTCACAAATGAAATCGGCAACCAATCGCTAAGCACAACAATGCTTCAACAACCTCTCGGATCTAATGAAGCTCTGTGTGTTGTAAGCACTCTACCACCTGCACTGAACATTGATTCGGATGCCACACTGGTGACTGGGATAGCCAAGACATCTCTTGCCATCTTTGCAAGAGTTGGGTACTTAGGTGCATTTAGCTTCCATTAACTCAAGATTTCAACAAATACTCATCTTTTGGTGAGCCTTTGCTAAGCATTGGTTCTTCTAAATACCGGTCCAACTCGATTTCTCGCACCTCAAATTCAATGTTCTCCATCATAAACTCAAGCATATTCAGGATCACGTACTTCATCCGGGATTGTCCGAATCCATCATACTTGAGCTAGAGAGGCAAGCCGCGGGCGCCAAAATAGTATTCATATGCATTTGAGTTTTGTGAATCATACTCATAGAAAAGAGCTGTCAATTTTGTTTTGAATTTGTTATACTCCACTGCATAGCCAGTTCCATACAATTTCTTATAACGAAACTCTACCCATCTTGCCTTGTATCTAGGATCTAACACAACTCCAATGCCCATAACCAAATTACTTTCAAGCCAATACACATCGAACTTTTCCCTCATCTTCAACCCCATATCTCTTATATACTTATAATCACAGTCTTCCCATTGTTTTATGCACTTGTTAACTTCATAGACCCCATTGTAGTACAGATTTGCAGTTGGATACTTCATCCCTGCAAACCTGGTTGAAACATCATTAAACACCTCTAAACACTTGCAAATAACTACCCCTTGTTTCCACTCGTCTTCACTTGGTATACAATCGAATTCAGGATCAAGGACAGCTAATCTTTGAAACCCTTTTTTCAACTCAATTGCATTTTTAAGCATAAGAAAAACTGAGTTCCATCGAGTGTCCACGTCAAGACTAACTGCCTTTCCAGACAACCTACATTGTGACAGTGCTGTGTCAAACCTCTCTTTTCTAGCTTGTGAAGCTTTAACATACTTAACACAAGCTCTAATTGATTGCACAAACTCAGAATCAACTTTCATACCATCTAGGACAACCAAATGAAGAATGTGGTTGGCACACCTCATGTGAAACAATTCCCCATCAAGAACTAGACAATCCTTATTATTTAGCCACTTAATCAAATTTCTCATCATAACACCATTAGCGACATTATCGCGATTAAAGCAAGGAATTTCCTATACATGTTCCATTCAAGAGTGCAAGTTTTGATACATTCTGTGAGAACATCTCCTGTGTGTGGTGATGGCACTAAAATATAAGCTAATGTTTTCTTAACCAAATTCCATTCATCATCTATGTAGTGGCATGTTACACAACAGTACCCATCTTTAGTATGCTTAGCAGTCCACATATCAGTTGTAAGACTACATCTAGAGGTCAAATTATCCAATATTATTTACAATTCTTGTTTCTGTTCATGAAAAAACTTCATCAAATCACTTCTGGTTGTGTTTCTACTCATGATCTTAACAGCAGGGTTCAAAGACTTGCAATACATTCTAAAGTAAAAATGTTGAGCCATGTTTAGAGGGTAATCATGCTTAGCAATCATTTTAACCATGTACTCCCGAGAAACTGCAGGATCATACTTCCAATTAGCTAATTTTAAAGCTTTGTTACCTGCTGTTTTCAGTGAAGTAGAAATCTTTTGTTGTCCAGCCTTGTTCTTTGGTCTCTTATGGCAAATCTGTAGATGATTCCGTAACCTTGTAGTACCACTGCCACTATCAGCGTCAACCACCTTCTTGCAATGATGGCATGTGGTAGGCCTGAAAGATGGATAAATAAATTGGCCTACGGTGATAACCGCAAGTGCACGGCGTCTATTGGAGACGCGGCAAGTACGGGTCGATCCACAGAGACGAGGGGTGCTTTGTGTGTGATCTAAGGCTTCTTCGACTGAATTCGAGAGTGACAATGTAACACAGATGGTAATACAGATATTTTTGTGCCGAAACGGCTGAGTTGTAATGGTATGAACTTAAACTAAGGTAAACAGTGACAGAGGTATGCTAAGGTTTTCAAGTCCACCACTAATTCCTATCATGTGATCAACTATGTTGAAGCTCTTGTTCCTATGTCAAATGAGTGAATATTGTCAATTCTACCACTCATCTAAAGGGTTTCACCTAGTGAAACTTCAATACACAGCTAAGGGTACTAACCCAGAGCATTAGTTATCTACTTAAGTATAACTAATCAAAGGAATTAGCCTATAACTCTAAGGATTGAGCTGCAGCATACTAAACACAAGTGTAACCTAACTACAATGCATCCATGGCGTTGGCATGCATTGTGAGAGAAGAGTGTTAGATGCTAAGATTGAAGCTATCTAATTCAATTAAGCTCTCAAGAACATTCAACAAATTGAACTCAAAACAGAGAGTTAGGGTTTCAATGAAACCCTTGCAACTAAATTAAAACATGATAAAGATAACAAAGTTAAACCTAAATGACTGCCTTGGCTAATCCAGGCGTGCCTCTCTACACAAACCCCTCACTGCTATTTATACATCCACAAAAATCCCCAAAATACAAACCCTAATTAAATTTAAAATAGCAATTAAATCAAACCCATACTCTGAATCGCACTCCTCTCTTGTCAAATCGTCTCCTGCGCTCCATGCTTCAGAGTGTAATGAAAACCCTAGTTCTAGTTTTTCTCTGAGTTAGCTTCTAGGGTTGGAGAAGCTAAGAAAGAGAAAACCTAGACCTAGAGAGGGGTGCGGCTGCTGGAGTTGTTGGTTGTGGTGATGGTGTGTCAGGGTAAGGTAAGGTGGTGATGGAGGTGGAGGAGCAGAGCTCTGCTCTGTGAGAGTGACGGAAGAGGAGAAGAAAAGAGAAGAAGAAGAGAGGAATGGTCTGCTCGAGTGGGGGTATAGGGTTAGGTAGTTGTGGTGTGAGGCGGGGGACGAGCTTTGATGGGGAAGCTTCGCCCGAGCATTGGATCTAGCCGGAGAAGATCTCGAACGGCCGAGGGAAGTAAGCGGTTTTGGCGTGATCTGGTGTAGCACGGAGCAGCGATCTTCGATGCACGTGGAAGCAGCGACCGTTGGATAAGGGAGAAAGAAATCTCAACGTCTCGGAAGAGACGGCTCGGATCCGGGTCGTGGGTAGCTCTAGCCCATGTCTTCCTTGTTGGTTTGTAACTAATTCGCGCGCGGCTTTGGCTATCTACTCCATAGATGCTCGACTCCAATTCTTCGCTCTTTTGGCTCCTCGATTCTCCGAGCTTTATTCATTACCTAAAAACACAAAATTAATTAATACAAATATTTATTCTTGAAAACAAAGAAAACACAGAATCTGGGATAATATCTGATTTCTAAGCGCAAAAGATGAGTAAAATGCCAATAAAAAGGTGTATAAATATGCACTATTTGGCACTCATCAGCATGTACCTAGTACAACAGCTTCCCTCACGTGTGTTTTCTTGTTGTGTCTTACTTTACATTCCCTTTAAAATTCATCCCACAATGGTGACCTTATTGCTCTAAGATTTTTCTTCAGAGCAGTTATCAGTGGATCCTCACCAACTTCTACATCTTCATCATATGTATGAGAGCCTGGCATGTTATCATCAGCTGGGTTCTCTTCTGGTTCTGGTAATCTCCTAGTGTCGCTAGTGCCCGGTGTTGAGCCAATTGCTGAAGCTTGAACACTTTGTGATTGTGAACCATCCCTAGAAACGACATCATTTGATTGAGATTGAGGCAAAGGGGTTGACTTTGAGGTTGCAACTGTCTTGCCCTTGGCTGGTTTTTTAAACATTTTTGCAATCGCCTATATTAAAATTAAAACAGAGTAAGTTACCAAAGAAATGAAAAAAGCATTAATAACTATCAACAATAAATAATAAAAAGCATTCATCTCAAACTGAGTAATTAAGATCAAATACAGTTCAAGAACATTTTTTACCAACCATCTTCAATTTCAATTTAAGTTACATGCGAATGACTAGCTAGGATAGTTTAACTTAATACATGTTACATGTTAGGTAGTGATTTGTCATTTGTGTACCATTACACGGTCAGCGCAAACCGCCATTGTCGCGAGATCAAGAAGCACTAGAGCTACACTTTCAAAATGTAATATAAATATAATAAACAAGTGCAACAAGACAAACAGAAAAGGCCTAGATAGAAAAGAACAGTGAACATTTAAACACTCAAGAACAGTACCAAACAAGATAAACAGAGATGGATAGACCCACAGGTATCATGAATAACATTTAAACACTCAAGAACATAAGTCAATTAACCAGTCAGAAAAAGAAAAAGAAAAATACACACCAAATAATGCATCACATACTAAACTCCGCAGAAACCGTATATTGGAAAGAAAAACCAACCAGAACTGAGCAATGTGTAATCCAAGAGAATCAGAAACATAATTCCAAGAGAATAACAACTGATTATGATACCTGATAGAGTGGAAATTAAAGCTATGCTGATAAGAGAAAAGGGAAGAGATTACCGGATGTCGGCAGGAGCAAGGTTGAGCTTCGTTAGTTAAAGCTAGAATCCAACATATCATATCGGATTAGCATAATATATGCGCATGAAGACTCAACCGATTCAGGAAACGAAAAATTAAAAAGTCCTATGGGATTATATACAAAAATTCATCATACACTAACAATCTAAAGAGTTGCGGGTCAACCCAAAAGATAATGTACAGAAACTTTAACATTCTTACAAATATAACAAAAAGAATGGGCTTTGGTTTTGTTGGGAATTTGGTTTATTGGGCTTTGGTTTTGTTGGGAATTTGGTTTTGTTGGGAGCTTTGGTGTATGTGGGAAGCTTTGGTTTATGTGGGAAACCCAAGTTGTTGTGGGCTCAATTTGGTTTTGGTTTGTTTGGGATTTGTTGTTTGAAGCCCAAGATTTGTGAAAACAGCACAGCCCAGCTTGGGTTGGAAAAGTATAGCCCAGAGGATGTGGGCTCAGTGTGTGCACAAAGCCCAGGTAGGATTCAGTTAACCCAGCTGATATTTAGCCCAACAGTGTGGGTTCTAGTTTGTTGCACGGCCCAGTTGGGTTCTAGCTATGTGGAGCCCAATGGTTGGGTTTTAGTGGGCTGGTTTACTCACGTGAGCCCAAGGTTGCAGTGCCAAGTTATGTGGGCTGGTTTGGGGAGGTGCAACAGAAACCAGTGCATTTGAGCACGGCTCGAGAGGTATGCTCGAGGCCACACAAGTATGCTCGGGCCACACACTACCTGGTTCAACCTCAAAGCTACGTGGGCTTGAGGTCAATGCTTCACGAGGTAAAGCTCGGGGTTATAGACAAGATTGACGGGGGTAGATCATGCAATGAGTCATTATGTAAGCTCGGTGGTTGACAACACAGCACAACTACAGCTCACTCACAGCTTCAGGGGGCTGGATTGAGCACAGAGTAGCAGGAGCTCAGGGTTTTCCACTCAATTAGCTCGGCAGTGATCAAATGACAGGAGATGTGCACAGGATTATGCTCAGGCCACACAAAGTTCAGCAGCTAACACAGGGTACCACTACATGCATATATTTCAGATTTTTCAAGGTTTGCTCAAGTGTCACAGATTCAGGGTAGTTCAGTGCACACAAAAGTTCTGGCAAATGGCAAACAGGGCTCATGCAAATGGCAATATAGGCTAGCATGCAAGGGTGTGTGAATTCAACAGGTCAGCACCGCAAGTTGGCCCAACAGCTTCAGGGGGCTGTGCACAGGCTATGCTTTATGCTCAAAGTTGACACAGCACAAGCTCAACAGGGTTTGTTTAACTACTTGGTTTTCTGAATTGCAACTCACCTCCAACAGCTTCAGGGGCTGGGGGATGAGTTCAATTTTCTCAGCTTATGCTCAGGGCAAGTTAAAGTCAAACATCACAGAAAGCAAGATTCAGTTAAGTACAACTCTAACACTTTTTATGACATACTTGTCATGCTCAGATGCCACAAATTTAGCAGTGCAATTGGTCTATCAGGCAAGCAATCAGAGGTGGTGACCTAGTATGGAGGCTAATCTGTCATGCGAAGCAATAGATGTTCAGCTGATGTCACAGGGTCATGCTCAGGTTGCTCAGGCTAAGGCAGCAGAGTAGCTAGCACAAGCTCATGCACAGGGGCTGGAGTTTAAGCTCAAACTTGCAGCTTCAGGGGCTGCTCGAGGATTCTCAGAGGCTCACACAAAGGTGTATGCTAGTTTAACCTAGTTCACAGGTCATGCATGGAGTCACTTACCTGAGTTGTGCTCAGAAATTTGTAACTCAGGTTCCTTGGCCTTACTCAGCAGCTCAGCAGGTACCTCAGGTTCTGCGCCTTTTCGTTGATTTCAATGGGCTGGTTTGGCTTCCCTTTCTTTGGTTGCTCAGCAGCAGCAGCAGCCTAGCCAGCACCTGTTGGCTCAGCAAAGAGATTTAGTTCTCTAAATAATCACTACACAAAGTCAGCTAGCAAGGATGAGGATTTTGCAGTTAAGGTCTTAATGCAGATGAAATGGCACAACAGATGTTTGGTTGCAGTGCAACAGGCCAGATGCCGACTGGGATTGGAAATGCAAAGCACTAAGAGCTCACAGCTTTTTACCTTTAATGAATGAGCACAGATGGCAGAGGTATACAACTGATGCTTCAATGGTAGGTGGAGTTAAGGTAAACAAGCTAAGGTGTGATGACAGGATGCAATTCAGATGAGTTAACTAAGCATGCAATGCTACAGAGCAATGAACAGATGCACTAGAAGATGCTGAGATGCAACAGTTAAGCTAATTTACACTAATAAGGGTTAAGATAACAATGCACAGGATGGATGGAAGTAATGTAATACAAAAGAAAATAAGCTAAGTTACACTAGTGAAGATTAAACAACAATGCAGGCGAATTTGTACAGGGGTGAAACTCAGTGAAGTAATAGCCAAAAATCGGCAAGGCACTCGCCAAGTCCCCGGCAACGGCGCCAAAAACTTGGTAGGCCTCTAAAGATGTGTATATTATTGGGCCTACGGTAATACCGCAAGTGCACGGTGTCTTGGTTGTAGGACTTAGCAAGTGCGGGTCGAACCACAGAGACTTGTGGTGCTTACAATGATCTATGGCTTGCTAACTGAATTCTAGTGACGTAACAAGTGATAACAGATGGTTTTGCCGATACGGCTGAAGTAGTGAAATAAACCTAAGCTAAGGCAAACAGTGAGACTAAAGGGTAAAACTAGGGCTGCAATTCCACCACTAACTCCTATTGTGAGTTTAACTATGTTGAGGTTCTTGTTGTCCTGTGATTGATAAGAGCAGTGGTGTCAATTCCACCCCTATCTCTCCTTGTAATGCCTCAATTAACAGCTAAAGTGTTGACCCGCAGCACTAGTTGTCTAATTTAGTACAACTAGTCAAGGGAATCAGCGTTTGTATCTAAGGTTGAGCTGCAATACACTCAACACATTTATGACCTGACTACAGTGTATCCATGGCGTTGGTATACACTGTGAAAGAAAAGCATTGGGTATTTGTAATTGAAGACAATTGATAACATTAAGCATACAAGATCAATCCAACAGAGTTTAAGCACAAATTGGAATCAGGGTTTCATTGAAACCCTAACACTAAATTAAAACATCAAATTAAAATAACAAAGAACAAAATTAAACCTAAATGACTGCCCTGGCTAATCCAGGCGTGCCTCTCTACACAAACCCCTCACTGCTATTTATACATCCACAAAAATCCCCAAAATACAAACCCTAATTAAATTTAAAATAGCAATTAAATCAAACCCATACTCTGAATCGCACTCCTCTCTTGTCAAATCGTCTCCTGCGCTCCATGCTTCGTGAGTGTAATGAAAACCTAGTTCTAGTTTTTCTCTGAGTTAGCTTCTAGGGTTGGAGAAGCTAAGAAAGAGAAAACCTAGACCTAGAGAGGGGTGCGGCTGCTGGAGTTGTTGGTTGTGGTGATGGTGTGTCAGGGTAAGGTAAGGTGGTGATGGAGGTGGAGGAGCAGAGCTCTGCTCTGTGAGAGTGACGGAAGAGGAGAAGAAAGAGAAGAAGAAGAGAGGAATGGTCTGCTCGAGTGGGGGTATAGGGTTAGGTAGCTGTGGTGTGAGGCAGGGACAGCGAGCTTTGATGGGGAAGCTTCAGCGAGCATTGGATCTAGCTGGAGAAGATCTGAACGGCCGAGGGAAGTAAGCGGTTTTGGCGTGATCTGGTGTAGCACGGGAGCAGCGATCTTCGATGCACGTGGACGCAGCGACCGTTGGATAAGGGAGAAAGAAATCTCAACGTCTCAGAAGAGACGGGCTCGGATCCGGGTCGTGGGTAGCTCTAGCCCATGTCTTCCTTGTTGGTTTGTAACTAATTTCGCGCGGGCTTTGGCTATCTACTCCATAGATGCTCGACTCCAATTCTTCGCTCTTTTGGCTCCTCGCATTCTCCGAGCTTTATTCATTACCTAAAAACACAAAAATTAATTAATACAAATATTTATTCTTGAAAACAAAGAAAACACGAATCTGGGATAATATCTCGATTTCTAAGCGCAAAAAGATGAGTAAAATGCCAATAAAAAGGTGTATAAATATGCACTATTTGGCACTCATCAAAGATGTACCTAGTACAATGACTTCCCTCACGTGTGTTTTCTTGTTGTGTCTTACTTTACATTCCCTTTAAAATTCATCCCACAATGGTGACCTTATTGCTCTAAGATTTTTCTTCAGAGCAGTTATCAGTGGATCCTCACCAACTTCTACATCTTCATCATATGTATGAGAGCCTGGCATGTTATCATCAGCTGGGTTCTCTTCTGGTTCTGGTAATCTCCTAGTGTCGCTAGTGCCCGGTGTTGAGCCAATTGCTGAAGCTTGAACACTTTGTGATTGTGAACCATCCCTAGAAACGACATCATTTGATTGAGATTGAGGCAAAGGGGTTGACTTTGAGGTTGCAACTGTCTTGCCCTTGGCTGGTTTTTTAAACATTTTTGCAATCGCCTATATTAAAATTAAACACAGAGTAAGTTACCAAAGAAATGAAAAAAGCATTAATAACTATCAACAATAAATAATAAAAAGCATTCATCTCAAACTGAGTAATTAAGATCAAATACAGTTCAAGAACATTTTTTACCAACCATCTTCAATTTCAATTTAAGTTACATGCGAATGACTAGCTAGGATAGTTTAACTTAATACATGTTACATGTTAGGTAGTGATTTGTCATTTGTGTACCATTACCTGGTCAAGCGCAAACTGCCATTGTCAGGCAGATCAAGAAGCACTAGAGCTACAGTTTCAAAATGTAACATAAATATAATAAACAAGTGCAACAAGACAAACAAAAAAGGCCTAGATAGAAAAGAACAGTGAACATTTAAACACTCAAGAACAGTACCAAACAAGATAAACAGAGATGGATAGACCCACAGGTATCATGAATAACATTTAAACACTCAAGAACATAAGTCAATTAACCAGTCAGAAAAAGAAAAAGAAAAATACACACCAAATAATGCATCACATACTAAACTCCGCAAAAACCGTATATTGGAAAGAAAACCAACCAGAACTGAGCAATGTGTAATCCAAGAGAATCAGAAACATAATTCCAAGAGAATAACAACTGATTATGATACCTGATAGAGTGGAAATTAACTTTTGCTTGTCTTTGTTGTCATGTAAATCCAATGTCAAAATTAACTCGTTTAACACCCAAAAGATAGAAATCGATTCTTCACATAAAGAAAGTAAAACAGAAACTGCAAAAGATCAATTCAATCAAACCCTAAACTAATAACTATCAATATTGAGTTATTCTTCAACCTCAATGTCTCATATTCTTATTTAAGTTAAACCCATGTCAAATCATTCTCTAATTTCATCCATACATGTAAGTCATATCAAACCCTAATTTTTGATTGCAATACAGAAACCCTAATTTCATGACAATCGAACACAAAAATCGAACACAGAAAATAGAAGAGAATCAGTACCTGATTGAGCGGATGAGCGATTGATAAACAACTGAGTGAGTGATTGATCGAGAGAGGCAGAGTGGAGAGGCGACTGGGAAGAGAAGAGGAAAAAAAAGAGAAGGAAATGAGTATAGACGCTCGGTTTGTTTACTCGAGTAACTCGACTAGTCGACTATAATAGGAAATTAGGAATTGGAAAAATTACAAGTGTGTCCCTAATCCTATCGGATATTAACGAAACGGATATAGCCTAATCCGATATCGATAGGTTAAGGAATAAATATCCGATATCCGATATCCAATACAACGGATAAAATCCTATAGGATATCGAATAATCGGAAACGGATTCCGGTTATCGGACAAATATTGACAGGCCTATCTGTATCCGACTACCTAACTCGCAGCAACTCACTATCCTTCTCTGCAGTTCATACACTCACAATTCAAAGCAATACATCTAAACCAATTCTTGAATTCTTGCAAAACGCGCCAAAAGCGCGACTCATAGCTCATATGTGTCGCAGCCGAATCATGCATCCAACACATACCCCCTTCGTGATTCACTGAAATATTATGATTCATGCTTCAAGTTCCGAAATCCGGCATCCCGGGCTAGTACCACCGGTGCACCAATTCTGCTCCGTTTTCGCACAATTTCTGCAGCTTCAAAATCCATTCCCTGCAATGCAAACTTCCATCTGCATACATTCACTGCCAATCCCATCACCTGCAGCTCACTGCTCTTCATCTCAAGCCACTATCAGCTCCATGCCATACTACATTTCTTGTATTCTGCAACAAACACCAGCACCAGTACCAGCCGCACATTTCAGCTCTTCTCAGCTCAGACTTGAGCTTCAATGCCAACTAACCCATCCAAACATGAGCATAACAACTCCACCAGAACATCACTCCCATCACATTACAGTCCCATTGATACCGCCAGAGCCATCTCGTCAACATTGCCATGAACCACAGGTGAGAATACCACCTTCTGCCGAGTTCCAACCTCGTATGTCAATCACCGAACAGCCTAACTCCAACCATTCATTGATCCCTGCCATCGCGATAGCCGACCATTTCCACGATCCTCCTTTGCTAGGCGTCTTGCAAAGTGGAGATAGATATAGCTCCGTTGGATTTGCAATCTTCCACAGCTCTCATCTCGCAATGCCATCACCTGCAACCGCTACACCTGCAGCTGTAGCTCCTCCAATTACTCATCTGCCGCACTCTAACGGCGGTGAACATCGCCTGCCACACACTCTTCTCAACTAGATTCACAACCATAAGCCACTGTACCACCACCTGCATATCATTTCAGCTGTGAAGCAGCAACGTTACCAGACTTCAGCTTCCATTCAATCACTGCACAGCCATTACTTGCCCTGGAACACTTCATAGTTGTACCTCAGGGTCAAGACTGGCTTTCAACTATCAGCAGCAACAACTCATTATAACCATTCTGCTTTTTGCACCACTCGCTATACCACCTGACTGCAACTCCATCTCGACTCCGGCCATCTCAATTAACTAACAGCAGCGACCACCCAGCCTTGCCTTTACTCGACTTAAACACACTAACATCACATTCCGTGTAGCTCGATTCAAACTCAACAAACCCCTCAAGCACAAGCGCAGAGACTACCACTGCAGCTTTCGCCTCAGCCTACACAACATCGTCGCCTTCCTTGTGCATCTTTGCCATCATTTCCTGCCAAATACTGTCAGCCAATTATCAACCAAATCCGTCAGCAAACACTCACTCATCTTCATTACTTCCATCAAATCAGCAGCCTTTCTCGAGCTTAACTCTACTCAACCTTCGACTCATCGGCACCAGCATTGACAAACCCACATCAAACCATCCGTAGTCACCATTACTCGCTTCTAAGCTCATCTCTCGACTGTTCTCCACAACCTTTCTTCTCAGCACCCAATTCGACTCAGTACCGTGTTGCTATTCTTAGTTGTAAAAACATCTTAACTTATTGAAAACAACAATTTCTCCCATGATTTAGCCACAGCAAGACCTGACAGTGAGAATTGGTTGTTCAGGAATTGTATCAAGCACCTAGTGTGCGTTTTGTTGATGCTTCAGAGATGAACGCTCTGCTGATTTCGAGATCATTCTATCTCCTCAGTAGCAACTACTCCAGCTGAGAGTCATTACCACAATACCTACCAAACAACAATCCACCACCTGACATGCCCAACTTCCATTATCTCTGCAGCTTCAGTCACCAACCCAAAGCAAACACCCATCAGAACCTGCTTCCTTCATCTCCTTGTGTTGTTCTCTATAGCATCATCTCAACCACCATTTCTTATTTTCACCAGAAACCCATTGCCAGATTCCATGTCATAAGCATCAATCACCAGATCGAGTTCCATTCCATTTCCAATACCTGTAAAATCATTCATCATCACCGACAGCAAACTCTTAGCTCATACAACCCCCCGATACTAACAACTCCTTCTATCACTGCAATGAACTGCAGATTACCCACATTCATCAGCAGCCACATAAATCCGTAGCTTTGTAGCTCAAGTTCACCACTTTAACCTTCACTGAACTACTCTAATTCGATCCAGAAAACCCTAATTTCGATCCCATCTTCTCAACACAGCAGCATCTCCATCAGTTCTTCAACAACGCCACCAATTCAACAATCTCATATGGGTTCTCCCTTTCTCTGAGTGATAGTGGAGCCGCCATGGACTCTCCTCTGAGTTGGGGATTGAATGATTAAGAAATCACTCTCAATCCCAGGTGTTGGTAATAGCCATATTAGCTAGAAGCACCCGGACATGTGATAGGGGCTACCTGAAACTACTATATGCCTTGTACTGTCAGCTTTGGGAAACTGACAAGTTTAATCTTCGATTTTTGCTCATAACTTCCTCATAGAACGTCGACATAACCGCACTCTTTCGCCGTTGGCTTCATCTTTTCGTTCTCTTCAAGATGATGAGAAGAAATCTTGAATTTGAGCGAGTTGCACTTCTTTTTTGCTCCAATGACTCCAAAATACCTGATTAGCTCAAAAGCACATATAAGATACACAATTCACACGAAAAATAGCAAAGAAAGCATAAACTCTAGATAGTAAATACGGTGTATTCTACACCTATCAAGTTCATACACACGATGAGAATGTGAGCAAGTCGTGCAATCAGTTGAAGGAGTTAACAAAGTAGTGGATGGAAAATTGACCAAGTCTCTGCACGTTGAGCAAATGGTTTTAACACGATTTCCACTTCTCCACTCTTTAATTCCATCAACTGTCACACTTCATGGGATCATGGTGTTTACAATTCTAGAAATATAAATAAGTTTCTGAATCATGATTGAAAACAAGACAATCTCACGTCAAACAGACAACACGAGATTAACAACTCAACATCTGAGCAATTACTCTCAACAGAGCAAATTCAAGGGTTAATTGGCGTTTGGTACTAACATTTTGTCCAAAGTTAGTGTTTGGTCTAACATTTGTCCAACTTAGGGGTTGGTACCTATAAATAACGTTGACTGTTTTTGATCGTCTTTGAGCAGACTTAGTTGATTTTGTGTAATAAATAATAAGCAATTTACAAATATACCCTGGAGTGGGTCTAAGATCCAACGGTTTTGATGTAACCATCTAGCCAACGGTAAGAGATCAATGTCCATTATTCACTTAACCCTATCACTTTCTCTATTGTTCTTCCGCCGCCGTTGCGAACAGAAAGAAGAGCTGTAAGAATTTATTTCTCCTCAAACTCGAGTTGCAAAACAGTTGAATAGCTGCTACTACTACCATCCTCCAGATCCATAAAATCTCTAATCTTTAGAACTTTCCTTCAATAATCATATTCCTCTCATCCATATTTCTTCATCTCAAAATCAATTAGGTATTTTAATTACAACCCAATACTTTAAACTTTGATAATATATGATATGAACCCTAGATTCGAAGAAATTTAGGGGAAATGAAAAAAATTTAAGCGAAGGATTAGGAGATGGGTCTCTTCGGGATTTGAATGGGTTTTGTTGGATTCGAGCTGCCGAAAAACTAGTCAAGTTTTTTTTTTTTTTGATGTTGTTAGTTTATGGTCATGAATGGTGTTTATACCCGATGAAGAAAGATGTGTTTTATTTAGATTTGGATTCTTTGCAGGGAACTCGAACCAAATGAAGACAACAAAACCAACAGTTGATAAGCATATCAAGTGCTCGACAAAGATTCAAAACCAGTTCTTCCCAAGCTTTGTACATACTCTGAACATATCATTTATAAGTTATCAAACGAACTAGATGTGGCATTAATGTTATGTTCTGAGTGGTGAAGTGGTGTCGATATGATGTTGATGGTGGTTGCGGTAAGGTGAGGCAATTTTTTAACAAATGAAGGGCAGTATAGTAAATGCATAAATAGATAAAATTTTAATTTAATTAAATTTGGACTCAACCGAGTCAACGCAAGTTAACGTTATTTCTAGGTACCAACCCCTAAGTTGGACAAATGTTAGACCAAACACTAACTTTGGACAAAATGTTAATACCAAACGCCAATTAACCCCAAATTCAATCATTCAGAACTTATCTTATTTTCAGAATACACAACACACCTACAATCTTCGATCACCATTGATCTCACACATTTCTCAGCTTCCCTCCTACAAATCGACCCATCCTCTCTTGTGACCGAATTTACTCTGGAACGGCCGTTGTCTTGGTTTAGGTCGGAGTACTACAGATTGAGCTCTCGAATTCAAAGCACTCCCTTCTTGCAGTGCATCTGTGTGAGGTTTAACAGTTCGCTCGGTTCAAGGAGTTTCCTCCGCACTGTCGTCTCCTTAATTCCGTAAAAACTAGCAACTCGTTTTGCCCCATCTACAGTAATCCAAATAACCTATCAATTACAAAACTCTATGTGGGAACGATCCTTACTACCACTATATTACTAGTTAATTAGTGGGAAATATCATAATCAATTTATTGTGCCTACGATAGCCCATCAGTAATCCAATTACCATACTTGTCTTTATATTTTGATAGAATTAATCTTGCCCACTCATCTTGAGAATGAAGCATTTTCCACAAAAACTTTATAAGTAAAGCTTTATTCATGTCTTCCAACCTTCTGATACCAAGACCACCTTCCTCCATTTTAGTGCAAACCTTATCTCATTTAAGAGTGATACTTCTTATTTTTTGTATTTCATGACCATAATACATTCCTAATAATTATTTCACAAGCATGAATAACTTTCTTGGGACATTTATAAACGGATATGTTATATACAAGAATACTACAAAGAACAGATTTAACAAGAGTTTTTCCTGAAAATTTAGGAGTTTGCCAATCCAAGAAACAAGCCTTTTCTTTATATACTCAATAAAATGCCACAAGTGAACATAATTATCCTTACCCTGCATAACCTTAACACCTAAATACTTGTCAGGAAATGAAGAAAGATCCATTTGAAAGTAATCATAAATCTGTCTTTTTTATTGACTCAAAAGTGACATTTACAAAGAAATTGTTTTTAGCAGCATTCAATACTTGTCATGCGACAACTTGATACTCAACCGATAAGCCTTTCAGATTTGTAATACTCATCTTCCCTCCATTGACAAGAAAATATCATCAGCAAAGAGCAAGCGTGAAGGATGTGAAAATGCGGGGGTCTAACAACCACACCCAACAATTTGTTTGGCAATCTGAGAGGACTTACTCTAATACACTTTCTAGAGAATCAACTAGACTGTCAAACTCAATATAGAGTAAAGTATATCAAAGAGTTTAATATCTCTGTTTCACAATGTAATCAGCAAATCAAACAGATAGAAATCCGCGAGCCTGATTATTATGTGAAACAACTTGAACGGTACCAAATACCAATGTTCAAGTGTCAATCAATGTAAATCAACAACCAAAGGTTGGATATTCTAATTGATTGATCCTAACGCACAACCTCGTGATATTTCAATTATATAACAAAATATAATGCGGAAAAGAAATAACACATACAGTAATTTTATTAACGAGGAAACCGCAAATGCAAAAAAAACCCGGGACCTAGTCCAGATTGAACACCACAATGTATTAAGCTGCTACAGACACTAGCATACTACCAATAACTTCAGACTAGACTATATTTGAACCCTAATCAATCTCACACCGATTCATGGTACGGTTGCGCTCCTTACGTCTCTCCGATCCCAAACAGATACTACGCACTTGATTCCCTTAGTTGATCTCACTCACAACCAAGAGTTGCTACGACCCAAATTCGGAAGACTTGATAGACAAATCTGGTCTCACACGTAAAAGTCTATAGGATTGAATAAATCGTCTCCCACAAAAATACCCAAGAGTTTTTGTTCGTCTTTTTGATAAATCAAGGTGAACACGAACCAATCGATAACCCGGACTTATATTCCCGAAGAACAGCCTAGAATTATCAATCACCTCAAAATAATATTAATAAACTAGCGAAAGAAGATATTGTGGAATCACAAACGATGACACGAAGTGTTTGTGATTACTTTTCTATCTTGCCTATCAGAGATATAAAATCTCGAGCTAATTATTCCAATTGTACTCAACACGATAGAAACATCAAGATAAGATCACGCAACTACAAAGATAATAGTTGGGTCTGGCTTCACAATCCCAATGAAGTCTTTAAGTCGTTAACCTGCAGGGTCTCGAGAAGAAACCTAAGGTTTAAGGAGAATCGACTCTAGTTATGCAACTTGTAACACATAGGAGGTGCGGGTATTAGGTTTTCCAGTTGCTAGAGTTCTCCTTATATAGTTTTGAAATCAGGGTTTGCAATCTAAGTTACCTTGGTAACAAAGCATTCAATATACACCGTTAGATGAAAAACCTGATTCTCCCAAGCTAATATCTTTCAACCGTTAGATCGAACTTAGCTTGTTACACACAAATGAAATGTACCCTCATTTAGGTTTATGTAACCGTACCTAAACGTGTACACCATGTTGGTTCAAAAATAGTTAATCGAGGTTAGCCATATGATTACTCTCATATCAACCTTATTCATCTTAACCATAACTAGTTCAAATGACTCAAATGAAACTAGTTAAAAAGTTGTTCAATTGCTATATTCTGATGGATTATACAACAACACAATTGAAGCAAAATCGGTTTGATTCACTCGAATCAATACATGAACATTATAGCCACGGTTTGCAAAGATTGCATTCCTTATTGATAAATGTTTAGGTTCACGTATAACCGATTTTAGAAAAGTAACACACTTAAGTATGCGTACAGGTATGCGTTCTTAAGTAACCAGATTTGAGTTTGTTTTAGTTTTCAAACTCAGCTGAAATTCACGGACGTGAACTTTCCTCCAGTACGCGTACGTGATGCGTGTCGTTAACCACAACAAATTAATCAATATTTTTCCACCTAATTAACAAGTAATATAGTGGTAGTTAAGTTCGTTCCCACGAGGAGCAAGAGATTCTTAGTTGTAAAAATTGTCACAAAAGGGGGGTGTAAAGCAAAAGAAAGTAAACAAAGCAATTAAAAGATAAAGTTGAAATCAATAAGAGAGACAAGATCAAGGAATCATTCTTCGTTGCAAAACAATGATTAAAGTTATGTTCTTTTATACTTGTTATTAGTCACAGATTATCACCAACCGTAGGTAAAGCAGCTAGATCAGTGCTAAACCCCTAAATCCCTTGTATCACCGGACACGGAAGTTCTCGACTACCGGATTCTATTTACCAAACCACCTAGTAGTAGATCACTCAAGATGTAATTTAAATAAACGCATTAAGATTTATGAACTTATTAGGTTGATATTAGTAGTTAAACTCTTAGATCAAGGTTTACTTGCTAGCGTTGTTTTCACACACAATTGCTCCACGGAATCCCTCCGCAAGGTCTTGTGTTTGCTACTTATGTAAAGAGTCAAGAAACGATTACTTATCCCCTAACTTTCACTAGCTTTAGATCAAATTAACAAATCAATTTAGCGTGCACTCTAAACAACCTATCAATCAACCATGAATGTATAAAAATTCCTATTAGTAAAAACAAACGATAATCATGTGAAAAACTTCAAGATAGAATTGAAAACAAAACTCAAATCATATATTAAGAACTAGGAATTCATCCTCAATCAATAATAAAATTATCTACTCATGTTTTTGAAATTCACACAAATAATAATTAAAAGGAGAATTTTTAAAGTTCACACAAATAATTAAAAAGAAGAATTTTCAAAAGCAAGCAAAAACACAAGTGTTGTGTGTGTAGAGAGGTGTGTAAAAGATGTAGAAAACTTCTCTATTTATAGGCTTCAATATTCTCCAAATCTTCCAAGGAATAGAACCCCTTTCCTTTAGCAATTCAATTTCCAAGTCCAAGCCTTTCTCAAATCTTCCATCTTCTCTTTCCAAATTTTAGCCCAATTCCACAAACCCATGAGTTTAGATGATTCTAGAGAATTCTTCACAAATTTTCATCCAATTTCCAAATCTAAGTCTTCACACCCATGAGAAGAATCCACACAAAATTCTGTAATTTTGGTCCGCCGGAAAGCTGGTATTATGGCCGGAATTTGGCTGGAATAGTCGCCGGAATCTTCTTCTCTGTCGACAGAATATTCCGTCACGGCACCGTCCAAATTAACGGTCAAACAGGTCAAACCGTTAGTCAATGGGTCAAGGCAGAAGAGTGACTCAGCCACCGAGTCAGCATTTTACTCGGCTAACTGGTCTAACTGGGCTGGGTTGAATCGTCTGGATCGGTCATCGCCGAGTTGACTCGGCGGTGCAGGAAAGCTCTGAAGTTTCGTTTGTTATAGGACTTCCAGGCCACATTCAGGCCGTTCTTTTCTTCACTTGTTAACATCTATTCCAGCAACTCTTTCATCAATTTCATACATAACCCATTAAATCAGCAGCTCAACTCATCTTTTGTTCTTCAATCTCAAGCCCATGGATTCTCTGATTCTTCCATTCTATACTCTGGCAACGACAACAGCTTCATCATTCTATCAGAGACCACCAACAGCACCAAAACACCTTCTATCTCGTTGTAACCCTTGAATTAGGTTCTTGAGCCAAACCCATCTCTCAATTCTCAATCTAAACCTCAAACTGCCATCAATTCCATCAAAATCTTCAATGTCAGCATCCACAAACCCTCATATCCATTACCCGATTCAATTTCAGCCACATGAACTGGTTCTCAACCACAGACCCATTTGCTTCCAATCACAGCAGCATCTCTTCCTTGTTTTCGTCCACCAACAGCAGCTGCTCACATTAACAACTCAAGAGACCTATAAATCATTCCCATCATCGATTCCAACTCCATTTCCATATCAGCAGACTACATATCCACCTGACCGTGTGTCAATCCGTCAAAAATAATTTCACTTTCTTACGCACTAAATTTAAATGAAGCACAAGGTAAGGAAGAGTTCGTATCCAAAGAGAGGCGTTTGTTGTTATGTAAATTTCAGTTTCTAAAGTAACCCAAGGTATGTTTGTTGTTTAAGAACTAAAAATAGTTGAAAGCAAAGTAAATAGTTTGAGAAATCAATAAGGAGAAGATATTGGTCAAGGGATAGTATCATTCACAAACATGTATTTTCATCAATGATTAGAATTGGTATTTTAATCTCGTATTTATTAAAAGTCCTAGGATATCTTGATCGCAAGTATAACCCGTTAATTCCCTGTTTTTTCATCACAACCACATTAAAAGATGCATATGTGAATTCTTCGTCGAAAGCAACCTAAAGTGTAAAAGCACAATTAAGTTTAACTCCCTATGAGCATTAAGTTTTATGGAATAAGACTCATCAATGCAAACGAATGTGTAAAAGCACTAGACGTTTTAACAAAAGTTATGATTCACTTGTGACTAGTAGGATGTATCACTACAAGCACTAACCACAATTATCTTTACTTAGAATCGAGGGGATAAACAACGTTTCGTATTGAAAACCCTAATATAGCTCTAGAGATGAACACAAATCGGATTGATTCCGGACTCAACCTAACAAGTTTTCAAATCTTATAACACTATTAATTGTGAATCACAAGCAATAATTACTGAGACAAAACTAATTCATTGAATCAAAAGCATGTTGAGAAATCAACTTTTATCCCATAACCAATAATAAGTTTAGCTACTCATAGCTATGGAGTTCATCATCATCAATATTCAATAATAAACAAGGAAGAAGAAGAACAAAACCAAACCCTAGAAGCGTAAACAAAAGTGGCTCTCCAAAAGAATTCCAAGCAAAAAGATATCCCATGTGTTGTAGAAAACCTCCCTTTTATATGATAGCTTTTCTCCAACTTCTAAAATTAGGTCTAGTCTTCAAAGTCCATTAGATGAGAGTCCACCAAGCCCACAAGAGTGAGAAACCCGTGTAGAAAATAAGCCCCGAAAACGGTTGCCGGAAGTCTGGGATTGTGGCCGGAAATCGGCCGGAAAGTCGCCGGAAAATAGCCCCGGTGACTAGCAAAGTCCGCCCGGTCACCAGTCAACGGGTCAGGACCGAGTCAACGAGTCGACGGGTCAACTCGTGTCAGACCGAGTTAATTGAGTCAGCACTGACTCACTGTCTGAATATAGGCTGAATTAAAACGAATCAGCCCTGAATTACTTGGTCTAGGCCATTTCACATGCTGTAATCAGTCATGCACCAGGATGGTGCTTCAACCAGGCGATTCCAGCCATTCTGGCTCTTCCCTTCATCTCACACCCATTCTCAACTCTTGGTTCCATTATATCAGTTCCATTACCACCAGCTGCCCCATTCCAGTTGCACACTCTTCTTTAACTCATCTCCACATTCCTTGACTCGAGTTACTCCTCCTCGCCACAATGCAACCCTGACCTGCCAACACATATCCCTCTGACAGCCCTGTAGTTCATACCCGGCCTCTCGGCTCGAGCCACGGCAAAGACCGAATCCTTGCAATCGACGATTAGCAACACACAGCACCTGCCGCTCACTCAACCAGCTTTGCAGCACAGCCCTTACAGCCTCTGCACTTGTAATGCCATTGCCATCACATCATAACCTGCTCTGCCAAAGTCCACCAGAGGCTCAGGCCATCTGAGCTCAGGACACTGCCACTGCATAACCAATTCAATATCAACATTGCACCTTCCCTGTAATGCAAGACTCAACTCCAGCCCATGACAATCACCAGCTGCAACCTCAAGAACTTTCTAGAATGTAGCTTCAGCAGCTCCTGGCATCTCCTTGCCTTGCAATCCTCATCTAAACCCTGAGTCTAACTTTCATTTCAACAACTGACCCCACGCGCAAGAACAAATATCATTCTCAACTGTAACTATAACCAGTGCACCACCACTTCCCTGTGAATTATTTCATCACCAGTTGCTGCACCAGCTCTGCCTGTATCACCAACACAACAAAACCTCCATCACTGAGCTCACTGCACCAGACTCACAGTTCAGCCTATCAAGACCCTGCAATCAATACTAGACCAAAACAGCCAACACTTGCAATACTCAGATTCAACCTGCAGCCCTTGCCAGAGCCTTCCATTCCCAGGCCTGCAAATACACACAAGCACACAGCCATAACACCAAATCCAGGCCAGCAACCCACAACAGCACCAACACTGCATCTGCCTTTGCCAGCATCTCTTCTCATGCTCAGTTCCCTGTAATTGCAGCTATACCACTCAACCACACGCCATTGCAGCAGTCTTCCTGAAGAAACTCAAGCCATCTGCATATTTGCTCAGCTGACACCCTTTGTTGCACCTTGGCTTTAGCTTCCACTTCATCCATTCCCTGCCACCATGTTAGTTCCAGCTGCAACTTCACAGCCAACCTATTCATTATCTCAATCCATCAGTCATCTTCTTCCACCAGCACCATTCAACAGCAAATGTTCTTCCATTTCAAATCCACCACAAGCCATGCCTGAATTCATCATCTGCAGCTTAACACAGCCTCAATGTTCGAGCACCAGCAACAACAAGAGATCCAACTGAAAAGATTCACATCACCATTAGCTCAATAAAACCACAGTTTCAAGCCATTCTCTGTACCACCAACTCGAGAATCCAACCATATAAACTCAGGCCCCAAATCCATGAGAGTAAGAGCACATCTTCACTGCCATCGACCCATGGATAACTTAACAGCAGAATCCAACTCAAACCCTTAAATTCCCTGCTGCAATCGACCATTCATCCACAACCATCATCAATTTCTCTCGATTTTCATCTGAGCATCATCTTCTTCCTGTTGTAAACCCTAATTCCAACATCTATCTCTTCTCCCTTCTCGATTCTAACCACGAACCCATCTTCTGAGATATCGATCTCCCTGAATTTTTCTCATTCTCGATTTCTCTCAACAGCAGATCGATTCTCTCTCTCAGTTTCAATTCTTCATCCTCTCTGTTTTAGTAGCAAAGGCTGCTGATTATTTCCTCAAATTGCATTTCCGAGGTGAGAATGAATGAGAAGAAGAAAGTCGATCTTAGGGTTGTAATAATTGTATTCCACCAACCCCTAGTCCCAGATAAGGGGCAACCAGCTCATTTAGGTGTGGCTTGTCGGTTTCGGATAAACCATGCTGACCTAATTTCTGTTCAATCGGTTTTAGGAGACCGACGGCTTATATTCTGGCTTGACTCCTCTTGTGCAACCTAGCATGCTCCAGATATCGTCCGCGAGTTGACCTTTTTGCCTTTTCCGCTCCAAATGGCTATTTTCTCCTTCTTTTGCTTCATATGACTCCAGAACACCTATGAAACTCAAAAGCGAATGTAAGATACATAATTCACATGAAAAATAGCAAAGAAAGCGTAACTACTAGATAGTAAATACGGTGTATTCTACACCTATCAGATTCCCCCACACTTAGACTTTGCTAGTCCTCGAGCAAATCAAACAAAACAATAAAATACAACAACTCCGTGTCGTCGAGGCTACGGTCACTTTTAGCATAAATAACAAGCCTTTAAACCCCTAGGTGTCCCTAGTGGACGAGTTATAGTCTCGTGAGGGTTTACTAGAGATATACCCACAAAACCTATATTTCAAACTCCGTCTATTCGTGACACATCAATGAACGAATCCAAATTGACTACAGGAGGAGATACCTTGCAAATTCAATTCAAATATTAGTAAATAAACTCTAATTAGATAGTTGAACAAGCCACAATACTCGGAAACTAACAAACCACAATCACAATGAAAAGATTAAGAAGATGGACATAGATGTAGATGTTGGCGAATATTCTCAAGTGTTCGATGTTTCCCATATCTGTCTGAAGGTCACTGCTAAGATGAACCTAATCCTATTGGATTGAGCTACTTAGTGCTGAATGCTACATCAAATCAATTGGCATATACAAGGGAACCAAAAGTGACTTTATTCAACACAATAATAATTTATTCTTTTTTTTTTTTTTTTTATGATTGGATCAAAACTGGATCCAATTTCTCGTTTTTTTTTTTTTTTTAGACGGCATGATTAGATCTTTTGGATCCAAGCGCATGCTTCTTGTCGGCAAGTACATGATAGTTGCCTTGGATCCTGCATTCCACGCTTGTTTAGGCGACGGAGACGGGGACTACGTTTCACACATCTGCTATTCCCAAGTGTCTTTTTATTCCGTTTTGGTCTAATTGGTCGGTCCTTTTTTTTTTTTTTTTTTTTTTTATATCATTTTTTATCATTTTTTTCTATTTTTTTCTCTTTTTTTTTTTTTCTAGTAACTCAATCACTCTAATTCATCCTAGCAAGTAATAACACGTCGATTTTTAGTGACCCACCAAAGCACTTAGAGAACAATAGATAAATATGGAAAAATAAAAATAGAATGTGATATGGTGATATTCCGAGATATGGTAACAACTATCATATAATTTGTGATTTCGAGCTATGTTCGTCCCTTTTAGTTAATTGGTTCCTCAACTCCTACATTCAAAATGGTCCATCCACTAATGGTGTCATCCTAAAGGCACAAGTTCTAAATTTCGGCAGTTCAAAAGCACAAATTTTTCTGTTTTTCTATTTTTCTGATTTTTTTTTTTTTTTTTTTTATATAAAACAAACTAAAACATATAAATGCTCCCCCACACTTAAACTTTACATTGTCCTCAATGTAAATTGAATCATCCAAAGTAAGTTAAGGTGGGAAATCCTAGCAAGAAATCAGCAAAAACAAAGTAAAAACAAAAACAAGAAAAGAAATAAATACAAGACAAGAAATACTCATCCTTTGGGTTGCCTCCCAACTAGCGCTTGGTTTAAAGTCGTCAGCCCGACTATCTCCTTGCTTTCTATGACTCCTCCGTGAGGGAGCACATCCACAAAGTTAACTCCTTCCACCACTTCGGAAGTGAAGTTCTCATAATATGGTTTCAACCGGTGCCCATTAACTTTAAGTTCTTTCCCTGTAGCTATGCTACGAATTTCCACTACACCATGAGAAAACACATTAGTAACTATAAAAGGTCCGATCCATCGTGACCTTAGTTTACCCAGGAAATAAATGCAAGCGAGAATTAAACAAAAGCACTTTACGCCCAATACAAAATTGTTTCCTAGAAATCATGTTATCATGGAATGCTTTCGTCTTTTCTTTGTAAATCCGTGAGCTTTCAAATGCATCATTGCGAAGCTCCTCTAGCTCTTGAAGTTGTAACTTCCTTTGCTTTCCAGCCCCATCCATCTCCATGTTGCATTGTTTAATAGCCCAAAACGCCTTATGCTCAATTTCCACGGGTAAGTGACAAGGTTTACCATACACAAGCCTAAAAGGAGACATCCCAATAGGTGTTTTATATGCGGTTCTATACGCCCACAAAGCATCATTAAGTCGCATGCTCCAATCCTTCCTTGTCGGGTTCACCGTCTTTTCTAGAATTGATTTCACCTCCCGGTTAGACACCTCGGCTTGTCCATTGGTTTGAGGATGATAAGGTGTTGCAATCTTATGCGACACATTGTACTTCCTTAACAAGCTTTGCAAAACCTGTTTTTTGAAGTGAGAACCCCCATCGCTAATTATCGCCCTTGGAATTCCAAACCTTGCAAAAATATTCGCTTGCACGAAATCTGAAACAACTTTAGAATCATTAGTTGGGGTGGCTTTAGCTTCCACCCATTTCGAGACATAATCAACCGCAAGTAAGATATAAAAATTCCCATGGGAGTTGACAAAAGGCCCCATAAAATCAATACCCCATACATCAAAAACTTCAATAAATTGAATAAAAGTTTGTGGCATTTGATTTCGGACACCTAGATTGCCGGTTCTTTGACACCTATCACAAGTTGTACAAAATATATGTGCATCCTTAAACAAAGTTGGCCAATAAAAACCACTTTCAAGTACCTTGTGCGCGGTTCTCTTACTCCCAAAATGTCCTCCGCAAGCATAAGAGTGACAAAAAGACAAGATAGAGTTAAATTCAGATTCGGGCACGCACCTTCGTATTACTTGGTCACTACCATGTTTCCATAAGTATGGATCATCCCATATGTATTGGTTCCCTAACCTCTTAAGTTTGTCCCTCTCAGCACGAGACAAGTTCTGTGGGATTTGTTTAGAAACTAAGTAATTGACAATATCGGCATACCATGGTTCTCCAAAGGCAATTGAGAAAAGTTGCTCATCGGGAAACTTTCACGCAACGGGATAGTCTCCTTGTCCACAGCAAGTCGGCTCAAGTGATCCATAACGGTGTTCTCAATCCCTTTCTTGTCTTTGATTTCAATATCAAACTCTTGCAAGAGTAAAATCCACCGTATGAGCCTCGGTTTTGCCTCTTTCTTTGTAAGCAAGTACTTAAGCGCTGCATGATCGGAAAAAGACAACAACTTTTGTACCAATTAGATAAGAGCGAAACTTTTCTAAAGCAAAAACAATGGCTAATAACTCCTTTTCAGTGGTTGTGTAGTTTTGTTGAGCCTCATTTAACGTTCTAGAAGCATAATAAATAGCATGAGGAAGCTTCCCCACACGTTGCCCAAGCACCGCACCAACCGCATAATCACTAGCATCACACATGAGTTCAAACGGCTTACTCCAATCCGGTGGTTTAATGATAGGGGCTGAAATCAAAAGTTCTTTCAAACGATTGAATGCCGCCATACATTTCTCATCAAAGTTAAAAACCACATCTTTTTGCAATAAGTTACAAAGTGGTGACGCTATCTTAGAAAAGTCCTTGATGAATCTACGATAAAAACCTACATGACCAAGAAAAGAACGTATCTCCCTCACCGTAGTGGGAGGGGTTAGAGCACGAATAAGGTCTATCTTAGATTTATCGACTTCCAAGCCTTTAGAAGATATTATATGGCCTAAAACTATGCCATGAGTTACCATGAAATGGCACTTCTCCCAATTAAGCACAAGATTTGTTTCAACACATCGTTCAAAGATTAGAGACAAGTTGTTCAAGCAAAGGTCAAATGAATCACCAAAGACACTAAAGTCATCCATGAACACTTCGATTATGTTTTCAACATATTCGAAAAGATACTCACCATACACCTTTGGAAAGTAGCGGAGCATTGCATAAGCCAAAAGGCATCCTTCTATAAGCAAAAGTACCGAAAGGACAAGTGAAAGTGGTTTTCTCTTGGTCCTCGGTGCTATCACAATCCGATTATAACCTGAATAGCCATCAAGAAAGCAATAGTATGAGTGTCCCGCTAAACGTTCAAGCATTTGATCAATAAAAGGTAAAGGAAAGTGATCTTTTCTCGTGGTGGCATTCAATTTTCTATAATCAATACAAACCCTCCAAGGTTTAAAGTTGGGACAAGCTCATTCTTATCATTCTCCACCACCGTTACTCCCGATTTCTTTGGTACTACTTGTACCGGGCTCACCCACTTGCTATCGGATATGGGGTAGATAACACCCACTTCCAAAAGCTTGAGTATCTCCTTTTTCACAACTTCCATCATGGGAGGTGTAGGATCATAATATCGTAACAGACAGGGCTCGCGGGATTAATCAACGACGATGTCGCGAGGGAGTCGCAGGAAGCTAAAATAAACGACGCAATGAATAACGACAGGCAAAACATAAAAAAGACGTGAGACCTGGCGAGGGATAAGAAGTGTCGCGAGAGCGAATGTTTGTGCATCTGCGACACTTCGCGGGACATTCCCGAAAATAAAGGGTAGCTTAGTTGTCATCCACTATGTATCACCCTATATAAAGGGTTGAGTGAGTCTGTGAGAGGGGGGATCTATTTGGGAATTGTTGGGCAAGTCATTAGGGAGAGAAAGTTTAAGAGTGTTTTACTTGGCTAAGTGTAATTCTACTTTCCTGTGTAGACAATTCATGAAATTAATCAATAAACATTCTCAATTATACAACTTTCAATGAACTAATTAAGCAAAATCGAGTAAGGGGTGTAGTGTGGGAAAACCTGCAACTACATATGCGCTAGAAACAGGGAGGAGCAGGAATTGACGCAGCAATCGAAAGGAATTTGGATTAATAGAGAAAAGATTTGGAGTGATACTCAAGAATTCAGTGAAAAAGAAAAATGGCTAGAAGAAGAAATGTACAAAGGCAACCAACGATTGTAAGAAGAAGTGGGAGACTTCTTTGGAGAAAGGAGGAATGAAACAGGAGAATCGTCAAGGATGAATATGAGAAATGATGGAGAAGATCAAAATCAACCACCGATTTCCCCAGTAGCAAATGCGGCTGTGGATTATGATAGAGTAAGTGTGCATACTTGGAGATCTGATTCTGAAGATGAGAGAGAAGAGGAACAGTAGCTGGTGAGCAATGGACAAGGGGAGCAAGGGACGAATGGAGAAACCAATCCAGGAAACGAAGAAATCACAGCATTAGAAAGATTGAGACAAACAATACACGAAGAGAGACGGCTAGAGGCAGAAGAACGAGCAAACTTGACAAGACAGAATCATGAGTTGAGGATGGAAAATATGAGATTGCAAAATAGAAGATCAAGAAGTAGTGCGAGATCAAGCTCGAGATCGATTAGGGAAGAAAGAGGAGAGTTCTACCAACAGAAAGTACCGAGGAAGGAAACCAACGGGAAACACAAAATCCAAGCATAGAGCATGGCGAGAGAAGAGGAGAAATGGAAGATCGTTATATTCCTCAGCCCAGAAAATTTTCAAAACGAGCGGAATAGGGAAAATCAAGGAAACATGCAACTCCAAGGGCAGAATGACCCATCTCCTGAGGGAAGAATAATCTTGCACGGGAGAGAAGAATTGAGAAGAAACCGAGAGATCGAGGATGATATTGAGAGACACTACATTGAACAAGCGCGACTAGCTCGAGAGAGAAAGGATAAGAGCGAGAAATGGAAAATCAAGAGATGGAAGAAGCAATCCGGCGAGAATAACCATGACAACCGCGAAAGAAGAAGGGAACAAAATCGTACCAATAGAAATATCAACGAAGAATATGAGAGGGTGCGAGATGATGAGAGTGAGAGGCAGCCAAGAAGAGAGAACAACCGATATAATGGCGTGCGGGTGTGAAAGAGACGAGGAAGAGCGTCGCGGGGAAAGAAGAGGAGAAAATAACGAGCAAGAAGATCAAAATAGGCAGGAGCGAAGAAGGAGAGAAGCAGAGCTAAAAAGACCAGTAGAAACAAACTCTGAGGCAAATGAACAAATCTTAAGAGAACTGGCTGAGATGAGAGGATTCTTGAATAATAGAAGGGAAGGAGGAAGGAGACAAGCTGGACGAAGCCATCGCGAAGCTGCGAAGAATCCTTTCACGCTAGAAGTACAAATGGGAGGAATACCTCCTAAGTGTAATCTACTGCATTAACCAACATCTTTGATGGAACAACTTTGTGCGATACAACATATCAAGGCTTATATGAGATGCATGTTGCAATGGGAGAATCATGACGCTATACTATGCAAATATTTTGCGTCAAGCCTAATAGGAGAAGCACTAAAATGGTTTGAAGGACTGCCAAGAAATACAATCACATCATTCAACCATTTACAAGCCACATTCCTAGGAGCATACATAAGTAACAACTCTTCGCGACCAGGTATTGAAGATGTATTCGGGTTGAAACAAAGAGTTGGCGAGAGTTTAAGGCAGTTGACAATAAGATGGAGGACCATGTGTAGCGAAATGGCAGGACGTGTTGAGGAAAGATACCTCATCCTATCATTTGTGAATGCTCTGTTCGCGACCAATTTGTTATATATTCAAATTTTAGAATCAAAAATACAATCACGATGGCGAAGCTGCGAGAATTACGGGAAGAATATATTGCCTTAGAAGAAAGACAGAATGAAATGAATTCTTATCGATCGCGAACACAAGCTCTAACGCTGCGAATGCAAGCTTGTTGCCTCAATTCATAAACACGGTGGCGAGCACTTCGCAAGGACAGCGAGCAAGGAAGGCGATGAGGGACAACGAGAAGATAGTAGCCATGGGAAGCCACGATCAAGAAGAGTTTGAGCGAGAAAGGAACTATTACAACCGTAACAAGCAATAATAAGATTGAGAGGTTGGATCATGTGCAAGAAACTTATGGTGGACGAAGGCAAAATAACCGTGGAGGGCGAGAGAAACCACGAGAATAGTATGGGAGCAGTTAAGATGCCTCCCTTTGAATGCTAGTGTGGAAAAGATGTGGGAAGCTATACTTGTGATGGAAAATGTACCAGCACCTTGGAACGTGGGAATGGAACCACCGCCAGGCGATAGAAGTCATGAGTTTTGTTCTTACCATCGCTTCCATGGGCATCACACAAACGATTGTAGAAACATAAAGAGAATTATTCTCAGGATGATTGATCAGGGGAAGCTGAACCACTTTCTAAAGGGAGAAGAAACGGGCCAGACATTACCACCACCACCAGAGATGCATAGAACAGTGTCAGCGAAGGGAAAGGAATCATTTGTGATAGAAATTGGGACAAAGGCTAAGAATTTGAATTGCAACTCTATCGTCCACTCCTATCGCACCATTGAAGATTTTCATGACAATGTGCTCAGTAGAGTCTTTGCGAGAGATGCTAATGATAAAGAAATAATGAGTGCGGCGAGAACAGCGCTTGATTAGAGAAGTGGCGGTTGAAGACTATTTCTTTCTCTGCGAGATGAAGTACCAAAAGGAAGAGAAACACATGATAGCCCGTTGGTTGTGAAACTAGAGATTAACCCAAAACCAGTTGATGGAGAAGATGATGAGGCGAAGCTTCTTTGGGCGATCATAGAATCTTAATCGATCTTTGGAAGTTCGGTGAATATTCTTTTTACCATACTTATAAGACGATGGGAGGAAAGGATGAGGATTTGATCCCCTCAACATACAAGATATATGGCTTTAATGGCACTGCAAACAAACCAAAGGGAGAAGTTCACATGAGAATACCTCTACAAGGGTTATCAACTGAAATTTTATTCTGTGTGGTTGACGTGGAATCCCGTATAATGCACATTGATTGGGAGGCCATGGCTTCATGAAATCTTGGGGATCGCATCGACGTACCACCAATGTATAAAATTTCCACATCCGAACGGCATTGGTATCATCCAGGGAGATTGGAAGGAGTCGCAACAATGTCATGAGGTCGATATAGAAAGCTACGAAGAAAGAAATGCCAAAAGAAAGGGTTGGAAGCAACATGTGAGAAATGAACAGAGAAAAGAAAAACTAATGGTAGATGCTATAGAAGTAAGGACTGAACATATCCCGCGAGGAGAATGCCAGGGGAAAGACAAATGTTATGACAACAAAGAAGCAAAAGATATGAGGAACAAAAGGCATAAGAAGTGAGCAATCAATAAAAGCGGGAGGCAAAGTAGCAACTTGGAGTAATGATGTGCGAGAATCTCGCAACCAAGAGTAAAATGAGAATTCGATTAAGAAAGAAAAGTGAAATACAACAAGTGAAACAAAACTATGCGAATACTTCGCAAACAAATATCAGCAAATAATGAAATATGAATGATTGAATGATCTAACAAAAACAAATGCGCAAAAGAATGGGACGAACCTTTATGGCGTACACCCTAGTTCGCGAATAACATTTCGTAAGAGGCAAATGTAAGACCTAAAGTGCGTCATATAAGGGGTATCTCTCGCCATGGTTCGGGGGAAGGTTACACCGCTCCTGAAGCTTTGAACCATGAAAATTTGGGGCCCATGAAAGCCTATCAGGGAGAGATACCTTGGATTCCCAACTATATATGTAGGTTATACCCTGGTTGGGCGACCGAGGGTCTCTTCCAAGAGTCGAGTGTATGCACAAGGCGCCGAGGTACAGTTGAGCGAGTGCCGGGATGGATGAACCTACCACTGGCCTTTCTTGGCAAGTCTTGGCATGCGTTGCACTCGCCCGAAGAAAACTCCACTTAGGGTGCAGTCTCGTAACCATAAACCATATAGGTATAAGGGATAAGAGGCTGCGAAAACAACTGGTTGTTGTTAAGACCGGATGGGAGGAGCTAGTCTTGTATGGCCGATGTTTCGCCTCCTTGAAGGGGCAGCCGGGGAGATGATAAGGGCGACGCTCTCCATTAGGGGGGGTGTCAAAACAGAGACGCAAATGTCATAAGGCTATGTTTTCGCAAGAGAACGTAGGCTCGTCATATTTGTGCAATGATCTGAGAGGCAATAATACTAACGCGAGGGTAAGGCGAGATCAATGGGTCTTTACACGAAAGTGTACGGACGTCCTGCGATTTCGTCGCACGGCGGCAATGTCATGGGGCTTTATGTTCGCGAGGATATCTAGGCCTGTCATATTGTCGCAACTAAAACATCTATGAGAGGCAAAAATACTTGGAAAATGATAAGACAAGATCAATGGGTCTTTACATGCAAGTGTAAGGACGTCTGCGATTTTGTCGCCGTAAAAGGTGGCGGGGAGGACCTCTAATTAGGGAGGTCTAACTCGGAAGACCACACAAAAATGATAAGGCGAGGGTCAATGAGCCATCACATGAAAATGTAAAGGCGGTCTGCGACCTTGTCGCAACAAAAAGAGATAGAATTCTCAATTCATGAAAATACCGCGACTCCGTCGCGATGATCCATTTCAATCAACAATAAGATTATTATCAAATACAAGAAGATAACCAAAATCTTCCATCGAAGATAAATAACGAGAGGCAAGTATGGGAATGGAAAAGATGGAACATTGTTATTCATCTTCTGACGAAAGAGTTATACATCAATAACGTTAGCCAATTATATTACAAGGAAGAACTACCAAAAAAAGGGGAGTGAAGATTGAATTCATGGGGAAAAAATCCAAGAAGTTCACTATAACAAAGATACAGCAATATACAGATATTACACGCAGCAAAAGAAAACAAAAAGAGTTATATCTTTGGTGATTCTTCTTCTTCATCTGATTCCTCAGTTTTATTATTCTCATCGCCAAAATTTTCTTCTTCGCCAGCTTCACTATCAGAAACATCAGAGACAGGTAGATTCTCAGGAACCTTTTCAAGAAGCCAGGGATATGTATGCAGAGGATGTTGGTGCTTACAAACATACTCCATGGCTCCATTGCGAAACGAACAGCATCATTATTAAAGTTCTCCTTTGTTGTTTCAAATTGTTTCTTCAACTTGGAATACTTGTTATTACGAAGGGAGAGACTCTTGGCGAGTTGTTGTTTTCGGTTTGAGTTCTTCAATTCTCATTTGGAAAATTCTGGCGAATTTGTTCCTTTTGATTCAAGTTCTCTAATTCTAACTTGAAGCCTCTTCTCGGTCTGCAAATAAGAAACAACAAGTTAATAATTTACAAGCAATACCACGAAGTAAGAAGCGATGAAGGTATAATAAGTAACCTTCTCTATCGGATATCATATCTTTAATCAAGGAAGTATGCTCGGCATGAAGACTAACATCAACACCTAGGTTATTCTGGCATTATCTAAAACTTTCGCAGCCCGGGCGAATTCATCATCACTATTAATAACAAGAAGAGAACGAACTTGTTCTTCTCATTTGCTTAAGCATAGTATTTTGATGAAGGAGTTCATCTCGTTCAATTTGCACACCAAGAAGAGATTTGTGGAATTCTGCTAATGCTGTGCACCTCTCGTTAGTAATGCGATCGTTCTCATCTATGAGGTCACTAATTTTCTTCCTTAAAGTCTTGATTTTCTTCTCGGAATCAAGGTACATTCGTTTAAAGCGGTTAGTTAAATTTAAATTAGATCTGTGTTCGATCTTTAAAAGTGATGTTTGGATTTGAAGATCCTTTAATGAAAGGAGGTTAGTTTTATCGAGGAACTACTTAGAGATTGATTGAGGTGTGCGAGAAGAAGGTCATTATCCATGGGTTCAGGAAACGTATGGAGAAGAATAGCCTCATCGGAGAGATTATATACATCTGCGAAGGTAATAAATTAGGTAGTAGTATGCGACCGATAAGATAGAAATAATAAAAGGAAGTGAAATCTTATACCATAAAGTTCTTTGATTAGCGTTAGGAAGAGAGGACACCCTATCCCTTTGGGAGTCAAGCTCGGTGTTTAATTTTTGAATTCTCTCGTCTTTATCGCGAGATGACGCAGCTTCAGTCTCTAATTCTCGAATCTTCTTACTCAACTGCGAGTTCTTCTTTTCAAGATTGTTGCGTCTTCTCTCGAGATCTGAGGCAACTACAAAAGAAGTTCTTCCAACCTATGAAAGAAAACGAGAAAAAGCTGTCAATACATATATATTTAAAAATTTAAAATTAACGGGAAATGAGACGGCATACATACCAAAGACCCAAGGGCGTTCAAGAAGTCGGAGACACGATTCTAGAGGCTCCATTGAAAGAATCATTGCCTTCTAATAAAGTAGCGTTACACACGTTTGCGAGAGTACCGCAAAGGGAAGCTAGGGGAGCATCTCCCATTCCTTGGAAAGAGTCTGAGAAGATGCTAGATAATCGATCCATAGGAGAGCCGGCCAACGGAATCTCCTTAGCAAGAGAGAGATTCGAATCATGGTTATCCTCATCAGAAGATTCGGAGCTTGAGTTAAGACGAGAAGAAGATTGAACCTTTCGCTTCTTAGTTAATGGGGTAGAAGATTTACCCTTGCGAATGATAGTTTTGCCTTTACCTTTAGTCTTCGCGGCTAAAGCTTCTTCAACTCCAACCTTCGCATACGGTTAAAGATAAGAAACAGAGGCAACAATATTGTTTCAAATAACAAAGGAAGTGTTTCTTACTTCACTCGTAAGCGATCGAAGTATGGTCAGAGTACTCTCCATGGATTATCCTTGTACTTTCTTCTCAATTTGGCGATCTGAAAAATTATACAAACTCAACATATATAAAAAGAAAGTTGCAGAGGCAAGATTTAAAATGGGAAACATACCTCATTTGCTTTATCAGGCCATTTGAATTCCCAAGGATGATACCCTGCGAGATTCGCAGGAAGAACATGTGGGCCCGCGATATAAGGACCATTTAAAAACAAGGGTACAACCCACCATTTCTCATCTTTGGAGTGGCGAGGAGTAGTATTATTGCCGGGTGCCAATCAATATCCTGCGCATGAGCAATTTATCCTCGGGGACATTATCCTTCTTTTTGGCGAATGCCCCAGCGAGACTTCGCATTAACCATCTTTATCCTTTGAATAGTTTTCAAAAAAGTTCTCTACGGTGTACTTCTCAGCAACTATTTCCAAGTCTTTGAAATCGGGGTGTCTAACGATAGAGGGTATAAAGATCCTTTGCCAGCACCACGATTCGCGAATTCAAGCATTAGGCGAATGCAATCGCCACTCAATTGATAAACGGCCGAGAGAGAATTTTTCATGGGCCAAGATTTCATAAAATAGAGGCAACTCTGGATCGTATAAGGGAATGGGAAGTCCGCGAGAAGGCGACCTAGCGAGACTATAATCCTTTGATCATCACATTGATGATCGAGAAAATAATTTTGCGAAAGAATGGATGAAGATTCTTGATCGGGGAATGGTTGATAGAGTAAAACCCTTCTCGAGTAACTTCATTGAACTTCTTGAAAAGAAGCTTTGTATGCACGATTGATGAAAGCCATTTATCGGTATGGGAATGGATGGAAGATTGGGGATTAAGATCAGCGCTAGAAAAGGACGAAGAAAAGATTTGCGATGGAGCGCAAATTGCGGAAGAAGAGAGTCAAAGAAAAATTGCAGAGAGAGAAACTAAAGGATGAAAAGAAGAGAAAAAGAAAACTATATATAGGGAAAAAGACCCTCGAGAAAACGAGGTCATTTAATCGCGAAGAGACATGAGCGGTCAAGAAAAGCGGTTGAAAGAGACGTGTCAAGAAAAGACATTAATAAATCAAAATCCGTGTAAAAGTACAAAACTGAAACAAATAAAAATAAGCGATCGCGGTAAATCAAAAGAATCACTTTCGTGATACTCCTCCCTTCGCGAGAGGAAATATGAGGAGAGATAGGAGACGATACTTTGTATATAGAAGCTTTGGAACTCCGCAAAAGAATAGAGGCAAGTACGTACTTTTCAAGTACATTATTCTTCCGCTCGTTCCCTCATCGACAAAGACCAAAGGTTACTACAACAACAGATTTTCCTCAAAGATTGCTCTTCAAGCAATATTCAAGGAAAAAGAGGCAAGATGTAGGATCATAATATCGTATGAAGACGGGGCTCGCGGGATTAATCAACAGCGATGTCGCGAGGAGTCGCGAGGAAGCTAAAATAAACGAGCGCAATGAATAACGCAGAGGCAAAACATAAAAAGACGTGAGATCGGCGAGGATAAGAAGTGTCGCGAGAGCGAATGTTTGTGCATCTGCGACACTTGTGGGACATTCCCGAAAATAAAGGGTAGCTTATTTGTCATCCACTATGTATCACCCTATATAAAGGGTTGAGTGAGTCTGTGAGAGGAGGGATCTTTTTGGGAATTGTTGGGCAAGTCATTAGAGAGAGAAAGTTTAAGAGTGTTTTCTTGGCTAAGTGTAATTCTACTTTTCCTGTGTAGACAATTCATGAAATTAATCAATAAACATTCTCAATTATACAACTTTCAATGAACTAATTAAGCAAAATCGAGTAAGGGGTGTAGTGTGGGAAATCCGGCAACTACAGGAGGATTCAAACGACGTTGCGCTTCCCTAGTAGGCTTTGCATCATCCTCCAAACGAATCTCCTTTTTTGTGCATACAAACGACGTTCGGGGCTAATACCCTTGATATCCTCGGCAATTGTCCATCCTATGGCCTTGTCGACAATTGACCTTCCTTAGCACTTGTACTTAGAAGTTTTTGCTCCTGTAAATCATTAAGCTTGTTAGAAACAATCACCTAGGTAACTCTTCATTATCACCCAAGTACAAGTACTTAAGGTGGTCGGGAAGAGGTTTCAATTCTAAAATCGGAGATTTAACTATTGAAGGTACAAGCTTTTCATCACCTGCATGGTAAAGAAATAAAAGAGATATTATGAGTTTTCGGGCATTCTTGAGTGAATTAAGATCACCAAGAGCTTCCTTGACTTCATTACCACATTTTACACCATTATCCATGGATGTAGTTAACACGGTTTCCAAAGCATCATCACCGTTTAATTCAAACATTTGTTGTGCCAATGTATCCATCACATCAATGGAGAAACAAGAGTGGACATCGCTAGGATATCTCATCGTCTCGAAAATGTTGAAACGTATTATTTCTCCATCAAACTCCATAGTTAGCGTTCCCTTATCCACATCAATTATGGTTTTTGCCGTTTTCATGAATGGACGCCAAGAAGCAATGGAAGAGACGAGTCCGGTGAACCTTCATCCATCTCTAACACACAAAAAGTCCCCGGAAATACAAGTTGATTAACCCGCACAAGAACATCCTCAACAATACCCATTGGGTAAACATTAGAGCGATCGGCTAATTGTAATACAATTTCAGCCTTTTTAAGAGGACCAAGATCAAGTGAATTGTACATTGACGCAGGCATAACATTAACGGAAGCACCTAAGTCCAACATAGCTTTGTTAAAAGTTGTGTTACCAATTTTGACGGGAATGTCGAAACTACCCGGATCCTTGCACTTAAGTGGGAGTTTGTGTTGTAAGATTGCCGAGGCATTCTCCCCCACACTAAGCACTTCATTACCTTTGAGCCTTTGTTTGTTGGTACACAAGTCCTTCAACACCTTTGCATACTTTGGAACCTTCTTGATAGCATCAATGAGTGGTATGTTCACATGGATCTTTTTAAGAACGTCTAAAATCTCCTTTTCTAGTTCCGCCTTCTTAGAACTTGCAAATCTGCGAGGAAAAGGTAGAGGAGGAACATAAGTAGAAACCGGAGTTTTAGAGTTAGGAATAGGTACCTCAGAAGTTTGGGGAGAATCCTCGACTTTCTCCTCCAAAACAGGTTCCTTTGGTGTCTCCACCTTGCCCGAATCAAGCAACTTCGGGTTGCACAAGTTGTGTACCGCTTCTCAACGTAATGGCATTGACACCCTCTTTTGGGTTAATAGGTTGAGAATGAAGTCTCCCACTATTTTGTGCCTTCAAATTGTTGATATCAATAGCCATGGAGCCCATTTGTGTTTGCAACTCCTTAATAGAACTCTTAGTCTCTTGTTGACTTTCCTTGAACATGGTGGAAATACCTTGCATCAAAGTTTGAAGCTTTGAATCAATATCAGCACCTTGAGTTTGCATTGATTGTTGTGCTTGAGGTTCTTTGAAATTGTTGTTGTTGTGGTTGAAATCCACTAGGACGGTTGAAAGTAGGTTGTTGAACGGCACCTTGCTTGTTGGCATAGCTAAAATTGGGGTGATCTCTCCATCCCGGATTGTAAGTGTTGGAGTAGGGATCATACCGTCTTGGTTGATTCGGAAAGATCGCATTAGCTTGCTCGTCTTCATAAGATTGAGGAGAAGTTGGTATAACCGCGGATGCCACTTGTTGCAACATTCTTTGTCATGTTACCCATTTGTTGACGAAGTTCCTCCACCTCGCTCACTTCACTCACCCTTCTTAGAATCACATCCGAACCACGACTCAAGAATTGTTGTGAGTTATTTGCCATGTTTTCAATCAACTCTCTAGCTTGTGCCACCGTCTTGCTAACTAGAGCACCACCACCCATGGCGTCAATAAGATTCCTATCACTTGATTGGAGTCCTTCATAGAAGTATTGGATAATCATCGCGTCACTAAATTGGTGGTGAGGGCAGCTTGCAACCAATCTCTTGTATCGTTCCCAACATTCATATAAGGATTCTCTCACGTTTTGCTTCATCCCACAAATTTCTTTGCGAATTTGAGTAGCCTTTGATGCGGGAAAATATCTCTCCAAAAGAGTTTCTTCAACCCATTCCATGTTGTGACACTTCCGGGAGGTAAATAATATAACCAATCCTTAGCACTATCCATTAAAGAGAAACGGAAAACCTTCAACATTGCACCATCCGCCTCAACATTTCTTGGAAGCATAGCTAGTGACAATGGTGTGGAAGTCCAAAAGATGTTTGTTAGGATCTTCATTCACCATGCCATGGAATTTTGGTAATTCTCTAAGCAACCCCGGCTTTATCTCAAAAGTAGAGTTCGTTTGAATACAACCCGTTGTGTATCAAGCCTATGAGAAGCTAAGTCCTTGAGTGAACGATTTGCATCACCCATATCTTCTTCTTGTGGTTGTACGGAAAATCTCTTCTCCTACTTCCTCCTCGTGCTCGTCCGTTGTGTTGACTTGGTTGGAGTATTGTGCGCGTCGAGTAGCTATCCCGCACCTTGGATAATTCCAATCTTTAGAAGCCGAGAGATTATGCACGAAAAACAATTCTCCAAAACAAGTGAGAAACAAGACGACAAACAAAAAGCAAAGATAAAAGCGAGAAATTGTAAAAAGAAACTAAAAACTTAATAACAAGCCGTATGCCTCCCGGGCAACGGCGCCAAAATTTGGCCGTGTGTCAATCAAAAAAATAATTTCACTTTCTCAATCAACTAGATTTAAATGAAGCACAAGGTAAGGAAGAGTTCGTATCCACAGAGAGGCGTTTGTTGTTATGTAAATTTCAGTTTCTAAAGTAACCCAAGGTATGTTTGTTGTTTAAGAAATAAAAAATAGTTAAAAGCAAAGTAAATAGTTTGAGAAATCAATAAGGAGAAGATATTGGTCAAGGGATAGTATCATTCACAAACATGTATTTTCATCAATGATTAGAATTGGTATTTAATCTCGTATTTATTAAAAGTCCTAGGATATCTTGATCGCAAGTATAACCCGTTAATTCCCTGTTTTCATCACAACCACATTAAAAGATGCATATGTGAATTCTTCGTAGAAAGCAACCTAAAGTGTAAAAGCACAATTAAGTTTAACTCCCTAAAAGCATTAAGTTTTATGGAATAAGACTCATCAATGTAAACGAATGTGTAAAAGCACTAAACGTTTTAACAAAAGTTATGATTCACTTGTGACTAGTAGGATGTATCACTACAAGCTCTAAACACAATTATGCTACTTAGAATCGGGGATAAACAACATTTTTCGTATTGAAAACCCTAATATAGCTCTAGAGATGAACACAAATCGGATTGATTAGGACTCAACCTAACAAGTTTTCAAATCTTATAACACTATTAATTGTGAATCACAAGCAATAATTATGAGACAAAACTAATTCATTGAATCAAAAGCATGTTGAGAAATCAACTTTTATCCCATAACCAATAATAAGTTTAGCTACTCATAGCTATGGAGTTCATCATCATCAATATTCAATAATAAACAAGGAAGAAGAAGAACAAACCAAACCCTAGAAGCGTAAACAAAAGTGGCTCTCCAAAAAATTCCAAGAAAAAGATATCCCATGTGTTGTCAGAAAACCTCCCTTTTATATGATAGCTTTTCTCCAACTTCTAAAATTAGGTCTAGTCTTCAAAGTCCATTAGATGAGAGTCCACCAAGCCCATAAGAGTGAGAAACCCGTGTAGAAAATACGCCCAAAAGTGGTCGCCGGAAATCTGGGATTGTGGCGGGGAAATCGGCCGGAAAGTCGCCGGAAAATAGCCCGGTGGACCGGAAAGTCCGCCGGTCACCGGTCAGGAGGTCGGGACCGAGTCAACGAGTCGACGGGTCGACTCGTGTCGAGGCCAGGTTAATTGAGTCGCAACCCGACTCGACTTGTCTCCGAATATAATTTGAATTAAAGCGAGATCGCCCTGAATTACTTGGTCTAGGCCATTTCACATGCTGTAATCAGTCATGCACCAGGATGGTGCTTCAACCAGGCAATTCCAGCCATTCTGGCTCTTCCCTTCATCTCACACCCATTCTCAACTCTTGGTTCCATTATATCAGTTCCATTACCACCAGCTGCCCCATTCCAGTTGCACACTCTTCTTTAACTCATCTCCACATTCCTTGACTCGAGTTACTCCTCCGCCACAATGCAACCACGACCTTCCAACACATATCCCTCGGCGATGCCACCTTAGTTCATACCGGCACTCTCTCGGCTCGAGCCGGCGGCACGGAGAATCCTTGCAATCTCACGATTAGCAACACACGACTCTAGCTCACTCAACCAGACTTTGCGGCCCATGACCCTTACGGCCTCGCGCACTTGTAATGCCATTGCCATCACATCATAACACCTGCTCGCCAAAGTCCACGAGAGGCTCGGGCCATCCGAGCTCGAGGACACTTTTGCCACTTTGCATAACCAATTCAATATCAACATTGCACCTTCCTGTGTAATGCAAGACTCAACTCCGCCCATGACAATCACCAGTGCAACCTCAAGAACTTTCTAGAATGTAGCTTTGACTCTCACGGCATCTCCTTGCCTTGCAATCCTCATCTAAACCACGAGTCTAACTTTCATTTCAACAATGCCCCCTGCACACAATATCATTCCTCGTAACTATAACCCGATGCACCACCACTTCCCCGTGAATTATTTCATCACCGATTCTTTGCATTGACTCTGCTGTATCACCAACACAACAAAACCTCCATCACCGAGCTCACTTTGCACCCGGACTCACGGTTCCACCTATCAAGACCCTGCAATCAATACTAGACCAAAACAGCCAACACTTGCAATACTCAGATTCAACTTTGCAGACCCTTGCGAGCCTTCCATTCCAGGCACAAATACACACAAGCACACAGCCATAACACCAAATCCAGGCCAGCAACCCACAACAGCACCAACACCAGAATTGCCTTTGCCAGCATCTCTTCTCATGCTCAGTTCCCTGTAATTGCAGCTATACCACTCAACCACACGCCATTGCAGCAGTCTTCCTGAAGAAACTCAAGCCATCTGCATATTTGCTCAGCTGACACCCTTTGTTGCACCTTGGCTTTAGCTTCCACTTCATCCATTCCACCGCCACCATGTTAGTTCCAGCTGCAACTTCACAGCCAACCTATTCATTATCTCAATCCATCAGTCATCTTCTTCCACCAGCACCATTCAACAGCAAATGTTCTTCCAATTTCAAATCCACCACAAGCCATGCACGAATTCATCATCTGCGACTTAACACGGCCTCAATGTTCGAGCACCGGCCAACAACAAGAGATCCAACCGAAAAGATTCACATCACCATTAGCTCAATAAAACCACGGTTTCAAGCCATTCTCCGTACCACCAACTCGAGAATCCAACCATATAAACTCGGGCCCCAAATCCATGAGAGTAAGAGCACATCTTCCACTTTGCCATCGACCCATGGATAACTTAACAGCAGAATCCAACTCAAACCCTTAAATTCCCTGCTGCAATCGACTATTCATCCACAACCATCATCAATTTCTCTCGATTTTCATCTGAGCATCATCTTCTTCCTGTTGTATACCCTAATTCCAACATCTATATCTTCTCCCTTCTCGATTCTAACCACGAACCCATCTTCTGAGATATCGATCTCCCTGAATTTTTCTCATTCTCGATTTCTCTCAACAGCAGATCGATTCTCTCTCTCAGTTTCAATTCTTCATCCTCTCGGTTTTAGTAGCAAAGGCTGCTGATTATTTCCTCAAATTCTGTTTCAGGTGAAAATGAATGAGAAGAAGAAAGTCGACCTTAGGGTTGTAATAATTGTATTCCACCAACCCCTAGTCCCAGATAAGGGGCAACCAGCTCATTTTGTGGCTTGTCGGTTTCAGATAACCGACAAACTACCCTCTGTTCATTTGTCGGTTTTAGGAGGCGACGGCTTATATTACAGCTTGACTCCTCTTGTGCAACCTAGCATGCTCCGGATATCGTCCGCGAGTTGACCTTTTTGCCTTTTCCGCTCCAAATGGCTATTTTCTCCTTCTTTTGCTTCATATGACTCGAACACCTATGAAACTCAAAAGCGAATGTAAGATACATAATTCACATGAAAAATAGCAAAGAAAGCGTAACTACTAGATAGTAAATACGGTGTATTCTACACCTATCAGATTCCCCCACACTTAGACTTTGCTAGTCCTCGAGCAAATCAAACAAAACAATAAAATACAACAACTCCGTGTCGTCGAGGCTACGGTCACTTTTTAGCATAAATAACAAGCCTTTAAACCCCTAGGTGTCCCTAGTGGACGAGTTATAGTCTCGTGAGGGTTTACTAGAGATATACCCACAAAACCTATATTTCAAACTCCGTCTATTCGTGACAAATCAATGAACGAATCCAAATTGACTACGGGAGGAGATACCTTGCAAATTCAATTCAAATATTAGTAAATAAACTCTAATTAGATAGTTGAACAAGCCACAATACTCGGAAACTAACAAACCACAATCACAATGAAAGATTAAGAAGATGGACATAGATGTAGATGTTGGCGAATATTCTCAAATGTTCGATGTTTCCCATATCTCTGTCTGAAGGTCACTGCTAAGATGAACCTAATCTATTGGATTGAGCTACTTAGTCTTTGAATGCTACATCAAATCAATTGGCATATACAAGGGAACCAAAAGTGACTTTATTCAACACAATAATAATTTTTTTTTATTTTTTTTTTATGATTGGATCAAACTGGATCCAATTTCTCTTTTTTTTTAGACGGCATGATTAGATCTTTTGGATCCAAGCGCATGCTTCTTGTCGCAAGTACATGATAGTTGCCTTGGATCTGCATTCCACGCTTGTTTAGGCGACGGAGACAGGGACTACGTTTCACACATCTTGCTATTCCCAAGTGTCTTTTTATTCCGTTTTTGGTCTAATTGGTCGGTCCTTTTTTTTTTTTTTTTCATATATTTTTTTATCATTTTTTTTTTTTTTTTTTCTATTTTTTCTCTTTTTTTTTTCTTCTTTTTCTAGTAACTCAATCACTCTAATTCATCCTAGCAGTAATAACACGTCGATTTTTTAGTGACCCACCAAAGCACTTAGAGAACAATAGATAAATATGGAAAAATAAAAATAGAATGTGATATGGTGATATTCGAGATATGGTAACAACTATCATATAATTTGTGATTTTGAGCTATGTTCGTCCCTTTTAGTTAATTGGTTCCTCAACTCCTGCATTCAAAATGGTTCCATCCACTAATGGTGTCATCCTAAAGGCACAAGTTCTAAATTTCGGAGTTCAAAAGCACAAATTTTTTTTTTTCTATTTTTCTGATTTTTTTTTTTTTTTTTTTATATAAAACAAACTAAAACATATAAATGCTCCCCCACACTTAAACTTTACATTGTCCTCAATGTAAAATTGAATCATCAAAGTAAGTTAAGGT
>JAJJWW010012526.1:0-56120 GCA_023531295.1 Papaver armeniacum
TAAAAGGGGCTAAAGTGTCATTTCATGTGCAACTACCTGTTGGAGGCGACTTATTTCTCATTATTTACTTCTTTTCTATCTGAAAGGCATGTCGGCTTTAGTGATGCGATTATGTTTGAAAAGCATGTTACAGCCTTAGTGATGTATAAAAATTGAAGAAAAGAAGTGAATATGAGAGGTAAGAGATGGTTGCTCGAGAAACTACTAAAAGCACCCAGAAAAGTGTTAAAGGCACCCCAGAAATGTCACGGAAGAGTTGATAAAGTCACCCAGGAGTTTTTCACTATATACAACCCAAAAGTTATCTTTGTACCCCACAAATTGCTATTCGCAACCCCAAGAATTGCTAAACGTAGCCCAAATTGCAAAAGGGACACCACTGTTGGATAAGGGGTAGTCATCTTCAACCTTTTGAAATTTAAATTTTGGCGGGAAAAAGAGCAACAAAATTAGGGTTTGGAAATTTAATGTTGTTCTACTGAGATTCAATGGCTGAAACTAAATGGGTATCTTCCGTTGGGCTAAACAGGGCTGGTAATGGTTTTTGTTTTGATCAGAATTGGCTAGGCAATCCGCAGAAGATGAATCAGAGTTTACGAAAATTGGCGGGAAAGTTTTCTTCACGAACCAGATTTAGGGTTCGAATGTTGGCTGAGAATTGATGAGATTCAATCGCTGGAGTTGGTTTCAACCGGCCGGGCCAGACATGGAAGGTATGGCTGTTGGATTCAAACAAAATGGGCTGGATGATCGGGTTTTGACAAAACAGGTAGAGGGTTGTATCTCGGGTTTTTGTGCTGCTATATTTGGAGGTTTCATGGAGAATTTCACGGGCTCTACGGTCTGGTTACATTGTTACCTAATCAACAAAGAAGAATGACGTGTTTGGGAGCTTAAAAGAGAAAACAAATCTTCGTATATTTGGGAGATTATCATAAACAGGGAAGAGTATTTTTCACGGGATTGTTTGGCTGTTTATTTTGGAAAGTACAAGGAGTTTTGGTGAAGATAATATACTCTACGAGATTTGATAAGGCTAAAGGAAGTTGGGATTAACGCAGAACAAGCTACGCAGGAGAAGAAAAGGGAAATAAAAATCCCGTGACTTGGGGGAAAGAAAAAAAAAAGTTTTGGAAGCAATATACTCGGCCTGTGGTGTATATAAAGCCTTGGGGGAGTCTTAATAAGGAGGACGGATACCTTGGAGAAGAAAGTAGAGGCTTAGAATCATAAAACAAGAGTTCTCAGAAAGTTCACCTGCTGCTGCAACTTGAAGAACACGAAGAACAACACCTGTCAAAAACGGTCGCAGAAGCAGTCTTAGATACAACGACAGAGAATCCTCTATCGTTCTTCAAACAGTAGAAAAAAAAAGTACCCTTAGACACGGTCGTTTATTAACTAAGGTGCTCAATTCAGTGCTAAACTCCTTTAGCGACCGGAAATCATTGTAAGCATTTTTATTATTATTTTTAATACAATGATTAATGAAATTTTCTCAGATCTTCGATCTATGAGTAGCTAAATTTCTTTTCTAGGGTTTTGGAGGAAACTATTTTTAATGGGTAATATTTAGTATTTAAATTCTTCGAAATATTTTACTCCATATTTGTGCTTTCAATTGTCTAAAATTTTTCTCTTCTTTGTATGCTTCGTAAAAACTTTTTTGGGTAGTTTGAGCTGCCGATATTTTATAAGCGAAGGAAAATTAGGCCTTAGAATAGTGACGAGAGTCGTAAAAAAAAAGAGCTTATATCGTTATATCTTCCAAAGCATGAGATTGAGTTCGAATTGTTTTGAGTAAAGTAGGAGTATTATGTCAAAGTTTTAATTATTGAGTTTACCTTCATTAGAAGTAGTGGAATCCAAAGCCCTAGATTCATCTCTCCTTGGTAACAAAAATTAATTTTAATTAGTTTGTCTTAGTATTTTCTTTTAATAATCAAAAACCAAATCTTTAAAAAGAGTCCGAGCAACGAATCTTTCTTACCACTTGTAAAAACTACATCACCCTTCTACGCTCTCCTTCCCTGCAAATTCGAGTTCTAAAAAGAACCCAAGTTCCCTAATCATATCTGGAGGTTAAAGAATTCAAAACCCAAGCCATTCATCACTTAAAACCAAAGGTAACAACACACATGCAACCTTGCTTTTTGCTGATTTCTTAGTCATAAAACCAACCCAAACTTAAACAAGCTGGTACCCATTCTTCTTATAACTCTATATGATACGTTTCTTCCAAATCATTTCGACTTCAAAATTCATCCTTAACACTCTAACCACTCCAATACTATATAAAACAACATCACTAATTTTTTTCTCTAAGAATTTTGTGACAGGGAAGAAAAGAGAAATATTCCCCATATAGATGAGAAAAGAGACTATAAGATCAGACCTAGAAAATTCCATGGACAAAAGAACGAAGTCTCAATTTGGAATAAAAATACCAAACTTAAATGTATAGTACCCATATTCAAGTAGGGTTCAAAAACAATCCATTTTAACGAGTAACTACAGTTGGGATAATAGCTATGGTTTAAGGGTAAATAAGGAAGAAAAAGACAAAACTTAAGAAATAAGAACGGACAAACCGAGTTTATCCGTCGAATGGTTTTGAATGAAAAGTCGTTTGTCTCTAAGGTTTGACTAAAACTTTTGGATTTCTATGAGGATATCTCTTTATTAAAGCAAAAAAACATAATTACAAGAATTGTAAGAGGGGCTCAAGACCCCACCCCCATAAACCAAACGGTAATAAAATAACTGTTAGAAAACTTAAAATAGCTTCTTAAAAGAAACGAAAAAATAACTCTCAAGGCCTATTCTTATGCACATGCCAAAAACTGATATTTGGCATATATGCACCCATTATGGGTATGCCAAACTGCCAAACTCATATGCCTATATGCCAGGAATAACATATAGGCATACACGACAGAGTTTCCAGCGAGCGATAGAGTGTCCATCGCTCGACGGTCAAGCCAACGCTCGCTGGTCTTTAAAGCGCCAGCGCTAGTCAATTTATCGCTCGACTGTCTGATCATCGCTAATCAGATCTTCATCCAACAACTACTATTTTTCCCCTCTATAAATACCTAATTTCAATCTCATTTAAACTCACACCAGAATTTCTAAATCTTTCTAGAATTTCTCAATCTTCTTCTTCAAATCTAAAACAATCATACCTTCTCTACAATTCTTTATTTCTTGTAATATGGATTCACAATCTCAAAGTCAAGGCAAAGGCAAAGCTAAAAAAAACAAAGTCCGTGGTGCAAAATACAACATGATAGAGGATGAATGCATTTGTCGTAATTATGTTTTTTTTTACCCAAGATTGCATCGATGGTGCACAACAACATGGTAACACCATGTGGGAAAATATATTTCGTAAATATGAAGAACAAACCATGAACATCAATTCTCGTGATGCAAAAGGATTGGCAGAACACTTCATTGTAATCAACATGGAAGTAGCCGTTTATGTTGCATTGATAATGCAAGCCTAGAGAGCAGGCAAGGAGAGTGGTCAGGTGGATGTTGATTTTGAAAGACAAGTAGTTCAAATTGTTCACATTTTTGCGAAAGAAACCCAAATGGTAACTTAGTTTTAATAAACATGGTAAACAATTCGTTTTCGAAAGTTGTTATCATATTTTGAAGGTGTTGAACAAATATAATCCAGATTTCTTATCAACTAATCAACAAGTACCTGAAAGGTCACCATATAATTCTTCTCCCTCAACACCAAATTGTTCACCATTTTCACCAGGTCCATTAAATTCTTTCAGGTCAGAATCTTTACAAGAAACCCAAATGGTAACTTAGTTTTTAATAATTATGATGATGGTAAGAGAAAGCGCCGAGGGGAGGAACAATGCAAGACTAAATAGAAAATTAGCTCAAGAAGGAGGAGTTGGACTCGTGGTTGGATTTAACATGGCGGAGTTTATGGAACATCAAAAGACCGTCGAAGCAAAGAGCGTATCATCGCCTCCGCATTTTTGCATCGATCTCAAGACTGCATCTAGCTTGATTTGGACAGTTGATAGGAAATTTCAAAACAGGAGAGTAAAAAAAGATGCGAGATGGGGGTATACCCAATGAGACAAATTGATAAAAAAGACGATGAGCTCCGGGTCACCTTGATAAGTTTTGATAAAGCAAAGAGCTTGATAAATGACCGGCGTTTTGATAAATTGATAGAAATTCGCGGGTCACCTTGATAACCCACGGTCTGGTTTTGATAAACCTCGGAGTCGAGGAAAAAAACGTGCGGTTTTGATAAACCTCAGGAGATCCCATTTCTGATGAGCTAAAGCGGTCACCTTGGTAACCCGCGATATGTACAAAGACAAAATATGGTCATTTTGAAGTAAAAGAGGTCACCCCTTAACCATATATTTTCTAAATGGCTAATATACCCTTGTTTAATTAACACTAAAAATCTGATTAGGTTAATTAATTGAGTTTAGAATAAATCTTTTCAAATTATGAATTTGAGTAATGGAATTTTTGATTGAATTTTGGGAAGTTTTTTGATGAAAAAAATTTGTTTTGAAAAAATCTTTTGGAACGGAAATGAAAGCACACTACCCAAACACTTCTAAAGAGGGGATTGCAAAGCTGTTGTATGAAATAATACTCAAAATTAGATCAAAAATCAACACTTTCAGTTCTGAAAGTATGAAAAGTCGGCAAGGTCGACGAATGAAGATCATGCCGACTTTATTTTTTTAACACACAAGAGGCGACATAAAAAATTTATTAGTCGGCAAGGTCATAAAAAAAAACCCTGCCGGCTGTTGAGAAAAATGTATTAGTCGGCAAGGTCTTCAAAAAATACCCTGCCGGCTGTTAAAAAAAATTAGTAGTCGGCAAGGTCTTCAAAAAATACCTGCCTCTGTTGAAAAAATTTGTTAGTCGGCAAGATATTCAAAAATACCTGTACATTTGTTGAAAAAATTTGAGTCTCCATGGTTGTTATGAAAAGTCGGCAAGATATGCATGTTACGACCTTGCCGACCAAAAACACATAAATCACAATTTTCGATTTTTAACCTAATATAACAATCAAATCACACAACACAATGATGGGTTTGAGTTTAAACATCACTTATAGTCTTCTTTTCACGTAGGTAGAGTCAACAATTTTTTTGGAAAATCAAAGTTGAAGATTTTTATATGGCTTTGGTTGATGGAAGATGCAGATGAAGAAGAAGATTAAGAGTTGTTTAGTTTTTTAATTTTAGGGTTAATGAAATTAAGAAATGGGTTTATTTTTAAGATTTAATTAGTTCTAGGGTATTAAAGTAAAATCACCTTTTTATGAAAATGCCGACTAGGTCCCCTTAAAATTGGGTATACCCCAATTAATCTGGGTATACCCCAATCTCGCCAGGTAAAAAAATCGTCTTTCTCAAGAAAAATTTGGGTTTGATGATAAGCATAACATTCTTCAAGCTAACACTTCAATTATGAACGCCCAACAATTGAATTTGACAGAATTCAAGCACAGATTGAACAACAAGCTGGATTTACTAACAACAATGGTGATGATGATGAGGATGGAACTGATGATGAGTTTGATGTAGTAGTTCCTCTAGATGAATGATGTACTAAATAAAGTTTTAATTTAAAGTATTGCGTTTTAATTTGATATGTTGTTGTTGCATTCTACTTAATATTAGTTTGAAATGAAAAGTTGATTAATTTGAAATGTTGTTGCTCATTAACTTTTTTTTTTTTTTGATTCAAAAAGTTGTTTTATTAAGAAGAGTTATAAATGTGCAATTACATCTGGATTATCCTTACAAATCCAGCTATTTATATCTGCTGGGAAATTCTCATAAAGCTCAAAACTAGAGTTACTAGATCTGGCTTTCTTGGCAATACCATCTGCTGCACTATTTTTATCTCTAAGAATTGAATAGCAAACCCACTGAGGGTTATTATGAAAGAAAGACTGAATATCTAAAATGTAAGAATGATTAGTCCAATGAACACAAGGTGTAAAGTCCTTGATAGATTTGATTAGTAGCTCATTGTCTGACTCGAAGATGACTCTTTCCAACTTTAATGAAGTAGCCCATTCCACTGCAGCTTTCATTGACATACATTCCAGCTGCTCAACCTCATGATCCAAAATTAGCCTTGTCTCAACTGGTTTTCCTTTAACTCCAGAGCATTCCCCTGCAAAATTACGAACTATCAGACCAATGGCAGCCTTATTAGTTTCCTTTTTAAAGGAAGCATCAATATTTATTTTCATGAAATTTCTCTCAGGAGGTTCCCAGTTATGATTTGAAACTGATATCTGAATAGCCTGCACATTAGTAGTTTGAGTTGTAGCAAAACAGCATTGGTTAACAAGATGCTTAATTCTTTCTATGGTAGAAATACTATTAGGTTTGATATTTTGAAAGATAGCTGAACATCTGTCTTTCCATATCATCCAAATAATAATCATGAGAGAATAGAGGGTGAACTCCCTTTGAGTAGAATTAGCTCCTAATCCAGTACTACCTGCAGAAAACCAACTTATGATCCAGTGTAAGACATCAATATGGTCATTTAGAATATTAGAAACATTGATACTAATTCCTAGCCAGACTGATCTGGCATAGGGACAATCTATAAACAGATGCTCAGCAGATTCATAAGGGAAATTACACATATTGCAGTGCACATCAATCCCCTGTTTGTATCTAGAAAGTTTATCCCTGGTGGGTACAAAATCTCTAAGGCATTTCCAAACAAAAAATTTGACTATGTGAGGGAGTTTTGTTTTCCAGAGTGAATTCCAAACTTCTGTACTAACATGACTTGCAGGAGCAATATTAGGTTTCCAGGATGAGCATTCAACAAAGTGTTATATGCACTTTTCACAGAGAAACAACCTTTTTTATCAGGTTTCCACACAAGAGTATCTTCACCCCTAGAAGGAACATGCATATCACAGATTAATTTGACAGTTTCCAGTGAAAATAAACTTTCAATTAAGGCAGAATTCCAACTTCTAGTATTTGGCAAGAAAAGTTCACAAACAAAGGTATAGGCAGAAGAGAAAGAAGCAGTACTATTAGGTTCAGGTGGATTTTGCAAACCTATAATCCATTTGTCCTGCCAAATTCTAATTTTGGTACCACATCTAACAGACCAACAAGTATAATTCTTAATGAAAGTGATACCATCATAAACACCTCTCCAAATCCAAGAACATTTATCATTCAGTTTATCCTGCTGTAAGAAATCCTTATCTTTAGAGTATTTTGCCTTAAGAACTTGAGTACTTAAATCATTTGGGTTATTACAAATTTTCCAAGCAATCTTAGCTATTAAGGCTTGGTTAAAAATTTCCAAATTTCTAAAGGCAAGGCCACCTAAAGATTTTGAAACACAGAGACTAATCCAGGAAACAAAGAAAATTCCTCTACTTCCTTTATGCCCCCACCAAAATTTTCTTTGCAAAGTATCTAATTTGTTGATGGTGTTTTGAGGAATCTTAAAACAACCCATTTGATAAGTGGGGAGGGAATTTAAAACAGATTTAACCATGGTGGTTCTGCCAGAATGGTTAAGAGAAGTACTTGACCAATTATTCAGTCTAGCCTCAAAGGATTGAGCAATGGGACTGAAAGCTTTACCTTTGTTTCTCCCAAGAAGAAGAGGAGCTCCTAAGTAAGTATCAGATTCAGAGACTCTGTTCATATTCAAAGCACTAGCTAAAGCATCACAGTCAATGGGATTCATGTTATTGCTAAAATAAACACTAGATTTTTGACAATTGAGCAACTGACCTGAAATCATACCAAATTTATTAATTATATCCAAAATACCATGCACATTCTCCAAATTAGCTTTAGTGAAGATCATGATATCATCTGCAAACATCAAATGAGAGATAGAAGGAGCTCTTCTGGAAGCCTTGATACCACAAATAACCTTATTAGATTCAGCAATAAGAAAACTTCTAGAAAGATATTCCATAGCAATGATAAAAAGGTAAGTAGACAAGGGGTCTCCTTGTCTTAAACCTCTAGAAAGATGGTAATTCTTACAGGGAGAACCATTTAGGAGGATACTCATACTAGTTGTAGAAAGACATTGATTAATAAGGTTACAAAAGGCATCACAGAAACCAAATTTTTTCATAATATTAAGAAGAAAGCTCCATTCTAATCTATCAAAGGCCTTAGAAAGATCAAGCTTAATAGCCATAGTACCACTAATACCTTCTTTCTGTTTCATAGTGTGTATCATTTCATGGGCTACAATTATGTTATCATGAATAGACCTACTAGGAATAAAGGCAGATTGGTAAGGAGATATCAACTTCTTAAGGTAAGGCTTAATTCTATTAGCAAGAATTTTGGATATGATCTTGTAAGATGTGTTACAAAGACCAATCGGTCTAAAATCAGAGGGAGTTTTTGGATCCTTACACTTAGGTATAAGAGAGATATATGTTTTATTTAAACTCCTAGGCATGAAACCAGATACAAAAAACCTTTGAACCACATCAATCACATCATTGCCAACATGCTTCCACTGAGTTTGGTAAAAACCTGCTTGGAATCCATCTGGACCAGGTGAACTCCAAGCAGTCATGCTTTTCACAACAGATTCAATTTCCTCCTTGGAAGGAGTACTTATTAAGCTATTATTATCTATAGAAGATAAGATAGTGGGAATACAATCAAAAGTATCATCCTCAAAGATGGGATTTATAGTACTGGCTACTGAAGAGAAATGGTCAGTTAAAAGCTGACCAATTTTCACTCTGTCATTATACCAAGTCCCTGTATTATCACACAAGGCATCAATGTTGTTTCTATGTCTTCTTCTATTAACAAGAGAATGAAAATACCTAGTATTATAATCCATATCAGTTACAAATTTATCTCTAGATTTCTCTTTATAGAATTCAGTTTGAATAGAAAACCATTTTTCAATTTCCTTGGTGAGAAAAACTATTTTATCATGCTGATTAATCATGGAGGAATTTTCTTGGACAACTTTCAGTTCTTCTTGTAACTTATTTATATTTTCCTGAATATCACCAAATTCCATTCTATTCCATTTAGACAAAGTAGTTCTAGTAAAATGCAATTTTTGCTGAAATTTAAATGCAGGACTACCCTGAACATTAATATTCCAATCTGAATTCATTTGATTCTCAAAGGTTTCATGCTTGGTCCAAGCGGCAAAAAATTTGAAAGGTCTCCACAGATGTTTAGGGATAGGATCAGTCAACAATAATATAGGGCAATGATCAGAGGCAACATGGTTTAAGTGTAAAATTTTTGCATTAGGAAAGTGAACAAACCAATCATTATTCCCTATTCCTAGATCAAGTCTAGCTTTCCTAGTACCAATACCATACTTGTTACTGGACCAAGTGAAATTTTTTCCTTCATAACCAATATCAACTAAGCCAGAGTCCCTAACTTTATCTCTAACCCAAGAATCTAAGCTATTAGTATCACTATCCAAATGAAAGTTGAGATCACCAAGTACAAGCCAAGGTTGGTAAATCTCTTTACTAAGATCATTCAAGAAATTACACTGAAGTTTTTTGGGATCAGTATAAGTAGAGCCATACATGAAGGTTATAAGAACTTCAGGGGATTGTGAATGAATTTTTATTAAAGCATGAATCATATTATCAGCAGCACAGACAATTTCACAAGTAATACCATCTTTCCACATTAGAATTAGACCACCAGCTAGACCCACTCTGCTAATATAATCAAAGTTGTGGTAATTTAGAGATTTTGCAACATCAATCATTTTATCAATGTCAACCTTAGTTTCAGACAGGAAGATGAAATCAGGATTTTGAATTTTAACAAGATTATGCAGTTGTTGATTAGTGAATTTATTTTTCAAACCCTGAATATTCCAAGCTAAGAATTTCATTTTTAAAAAACAATATGAATTGAAAATATAAAATTTCCAAGAGGAGCTATGAGGGATTAGATAAAACCAGATGTGTTGTAAACATGTATTAAAATTAAAGTTAAGAGAAAATTGGATTACCTTGGATCCCCCAGCCTTGCTTGCAGAATGTTTAATATTATTTAAAACTTGGATGTTTTCCCCAGCAGTCAGTTCCATTGGAGTGGATTCATTTGATTGATCAAAAACTTGATTGGTGATTACTGAATCATACTGATTGACTTCAACTTCGGAATGAGTGGGTATTTGTCTTTTACCAATCCTAGCTTCAGATACATCTTCATGTGATACATCAGAATTTGCACATTCCATACTGCTAGGAACATACTCTGGGACTATAAAACCATCAGCAGGAGGTATAAAAGGAGCAGGCTTGACCAATTTTCTTGAATTCTGTCTCATAACTGGAGTAGATTTCTTCTGCATAGTGCTAGCTGGCTTCTTGAAAACTCTCATAGTCTCTAGGGGAATTGGAGTCTTGTGAATATCCTCCAGTTTCTTTGCCTCAACAGAACAATTGGCTCTTGAGTGATTTAAAATGTAGCAATTTGGGCAAATTTTATGAGGTTGTTTTTCATAAAAAAACCTAACCCATCTTGTTGAACCTGCAGCAGTGATAGCTAGAATCCCTCTTCTTAAAGGTGTGGAAAGATTAATCTTAACACAGACTTTGAAAACTTCACCTGCTTCTGGTAAACCTGATTTTGGCTCAATGTCTGTAACTTCACCCATGATAGACCCAATTTCCTGAACAGTTCTTTGATTCATATGTTCTGGCATTATATGTTGTAGATTAATCCAGAACTCCTGATTGCTCCAATCCAATTCCTTGTAAATAATTGCAGGTGCATAATGATGCAGAACAGTAAGGTGACCATTAAAACTCCAAGGCCTAGTTTTGAAAACCTTATCCAATTGATCCCAGTTAGAGAACTTAAAAACCATAATATTTCTTTCCATCTCAATTACCTTCACATCTTCTTCAGGAAGAAAATACCATGTGAACTTAATTTGATTTTGAACAGCTTTTTATGAAATTTTCCCTTCAATAATTATCATCCCAATCAAACTTATTTCCATATCTCCTGCCTTATCTTCTTCTTCTTCGTTATTCAAATTAGGATCTTTATAATGAGAAAGTTCATTGTTTAGAGCAGTTTTGTCTAGCTTAGAGGTAATGAGGGAAACTCCAGCATTTTCACCATTGGGTACTTCGGCAATTGTCTTCTCAGAGGATTGAGCAGCCATTGAAACCAGAGAGTATTTCCGATTTGGCTGAATATAAGAAACACTATATAAAAGACAGCTCTGTAAAGGCTTTTTATGGGCTAAATAACTAGGGTTTTGATAATAATCAGGATAAATATTATACCCAAAATAGCAAAATTTTGAGAATTTTCCTGCATAAAATCTTGAGGCAGTTAAGGAAATATTAAGATTTGAAAGTGTCGACATTTTTTGGGACTGAAAAAAGGCTCTTCTAATAGAATTGTAATTTGAATTTTGAATTTTCTTCCGCCCACGTGGCTGCATGTAATTGACTGTAATCCCGGCTAAGAAAAATGTTTCCGAGTTTAACTTGGACGAGTTGGAGAAGATATCAACCGATTCACAGTAATACCAATCTTGATCAATCATGATGATTTGCAAACGCGAAGAATCCATTGCTTCTACGAGCATTATACCAATGAAAGCAAACGCTGTGACTATTGTGGAGAAAAAGGCAAACGCCATCCTAAGATTAAACATTCCTGCAAGACAAACCCAAGGAGAAAGAAAATTAGTTATCCATAGGGTATTCAAAGACAACACAAGTTGAAAAAATACAGAGAAAGAAACAGTTTAAAGTAGAGGAATTAAGATGTAGTTCGAAAAACAGTTATGTTCTATTATGAAGTCTGATTGGACTTATCTCGCCTAATTAGGGGTTTTGAAATTTGAAAATTTTGAATTAGGAGTTAATTATCCCGCCAATCCCGCCATTTTGTGTCTTCTGGCATGTGACATCGGATTCTTATGGGTTACCAGTAAGGCACATTGTTTTCCGTCACCAGAGAGACAAAATAGAAGAAGCAGGGCACCATTGGATCAGATTTTTTACTTTGTAGCATGCTTTGCTGTGAATTTTTCAATTTTTTATGGAACCCAGGTTTAACCCCTCTCTCTTCTAAAAACCCGTCATTAATATGGTATATATATGTAGCCCAAAAGATTAGATGAACGGTTAAGATTAATAGTTTTAGATTAAATTTATTTTTTCACATTTCTAAGAGGACCAATTTAACCTTTTATCCAAACGACATTATTAACAAAAATATATTTAAAAAGAAATTCCATAGATAACGGGTTGTTTAGTCATGCGCGTTTTTCGTGGTAAATAAAACCTTTGACCATTATTTACGGCTGGCTTAAATGTTGTTAGATCTAAAATTATGTTTTAGATTTTGGATGTGGTATATCTTCGTCTCCGTGGAAACGTGTGATACTGTTAATAGCCGCCATTGTTTGAATCTCAATAAAACATGTTCAACTTCAATCTCTTTCAAAAAATAAATAAAATCCCGTCCAATCTAATTGAAATTAATAGCCGCCATTGTTTGAATCTCAATAAAACATGTTCAACTTCAATCTCTTTCAAAAAATAAATAAAATCCCGTCCAATCTAATTGAAACTAAGAGAGAAACAAGGTTTATTATGAAAGGTCAATTTAGATTATGGTATGATATGAGATCAGTGAGGTTTGAGTAATTAGGCTGTCCTAACTGTGTATCCGTTGCTTGTATCCCTCTTATGTTGTACGCCTTGCTCCATGCACTTCTTTATGGTACTTGCTTGCTACTGGCAATCAATCTATATGCATGGGTCGTGTTTTTTCTTCCTGCAACTAATAGTAGTTAGTTTGAATCGTGCTAACTCAAACTTGGATGCTCTGTTAAGATCTTAATTTACGGATTTTCTAGTTTTGAATTTTTATGGACCTTGTCTAAAGATGAAAACAAGTGAAAGATCAAATTTTCTTGCTCCATGCACTTCTTTATGGTACTTGCTTGCTGCGAGAGAAGACTGGAGAAGAGAAGAAAGAGAAGAGAAGAAAAGAAATGAGGGCAATCAATCTATATGCATGGGTCGTGTTTTTCTTCCTCGCAACTAATAGTAGTTAGTTTGAATCGTGCTAACTCAAACTTGGATGCTCTGTTAAGATCTTAATTTACGGATTTTCTAGTTTTGAATTTTTATGGACCTTGTCTAAAGATGAAAACAAGTGAAAGATCAAATTTTCCAATTTTTTTATGTGAAAACTTCGTTTTTCAATTGTGTTTTGAGTGAAATTTCCAATTATCATATGTACAAGTTTTGTGAAAATTTCTTTTTTCACATTTATTTCGAGTGGAAATTTTTGTTTCACCTTTGGTTTGAGCGAAAAATAGTGTTTTCACACTTTTGAGTAGCAACGAAAAAAACAAAAAAATGATTGTATGTCATCAGTATGAGAATTTAAACGATGCAACAAAAGCTGTGAATTTTGCCATCTGACATCTGAGTTATGATGTTGTGGTGCCTCTTCATCTTGGGATACTTCTTCCCCTCCCGTAGTTGCTCGTTCTCTTGAACTAGTGAAAATTTAATCTTTCCATCTTCATATATACCTGTAACTTTGTACAGGGTAAGTTTTCAAGCCAAACAACAGCTTTAGAGATATTATAAGCTTCCCGCAAATCTTTAACACATGCGCGTCTCTCCAACTAGGAATGCCCAACAAACTAATACTGAAAAAACACAAACAATAAGGTGAGGTTACGGTTGTTACTTAACTTCATAAAAAACTAAAATGAAAAATAGTTCGTGCCGAAATTGTCTCTAAATAACTTTGTAGTTTCTAGAAAAGGTACACAAGCCTAATTAAATGGTCGCAAGACTCGTAATGAAACAAATTCAGGTGTGATAATGGTTATTTTCACGACCGTGTTCAGTGAAAACTAAAACTTTCCCAACAAAATTAACGCAATCTTTAATATGAATAAAAAGGATGAAAAAGTAGTCTAATACCTCTTTTGCTTCAATTCTTGGTTGTCACCTTTGGAAGATTTTTTAGAATTCAACGTGATCCTTTTTTGTGTTTCTTAACCACCTCTACGAAATTATCTTTGGCCAATAATTCACGAGTTATTGCCATGTTATGAATAATAATCTCTGCATTAGAGAAAAAAAAAAGAGCTTTTGAATCGAACACTAAGGAAGAAATCCGTATGCGTATTTTCGAGTGAAAAATAAAATTCGACCTGCTAGCTAGTAACACAATTGGGGATATCTTGGATTTTCACTGTTCGCTGCATTTTCAGTTCACCGATATATATCGGACATGATTAAGATAGAACAAAGACAAACAAGTGATCATCTCTTTCAACCGGTATCTTTCACTTGTAAATGGAGAATAAAGAGTGAAAATCAAGTTTAACAACTGAAAGGAAAGATTACAACTGTGAAAAAACAAGTCCGGATGATTTTAAAAGTTACACCTCTAGAACAATGGTGATGATGATGGTGATAAATCTAAGTTTGGTATTTTTATATTTTTTGAGAGATTTGTTTAATGTTTTCGGTTTTACTCTTAATGAGCGGTGACAATTAGAGAATGAAAAACAAGAAGCACGAGATTTTAGGCAGTAAATTCAGGGATTTGAAATATTCTCATTTATCACAGTTGTTATATCATGTTGACTAAAATTATTCAGTTTTAAAAAAACTAGATATCAGAAATAATCTAATGGATAACATAGAAGGTTAGTTTAGTAAAACAGAACTCGTAAAACTAATTTTGGGTTTCATATATAGAGTATCTAAAAGGTGGGTTTGTAATATACAAAAAAATGAAAATGGGCTACAAATATTTTCCCCCTTAACTTAAATAAGTCTATTGCTCATTAACTTAACTTAAATTAAAAAAATAACTTAAATTAAAAAAATAACTTAAATTAAAATACATAACTCATTGTCTTCCATGCTCTGCCCAAAGATTCAATCTCAGATCTTCTCTTAAACTGTCATACAAATTTCGGTTCTGAATGTAATTAGTCATTTGAGCATAATTCCTTGTAGGGACGCCTCTTTCTGGTTGAATCTCCGGCCTCAAATCTTCATCTTCATAGTTAGTCCACTCCGGATCACGACGGGTTTCCTGAATTACCATGTTATGAAGAATTATGCAAGTGAGCATAGTTTTGTGCATTTCACGAGGACTCAACCCACGATATGGGCCACAAATGATAGCGAACTTCCTCTTTAAAATTCCAAAAGCGCGTTCCACATCCTTCCTCGCTGCCATTTGGGAATACAGAATACAAAATCGACCTTGAAAATTTTGATCACAGTACACACAATTGGGAAGAAAATAATCGTGCATCAGCTTTTGATGGTAAAATTCCCTCCCTCGATACATATACCTTCTTGAGAATACTTCTTGTGGCTCTGGAACTCTAGGTATTTGGCCCGTATGTACAAGCATCAAAGTGTCGATTAGTTTATTATCTTCAGCTTCCTCATCATCAAGTTCTTGCAACCTCCTTCGATGCATTTCTTGTTGTAATCTAAACCGATTCATAATAACATTCCTCTCTTCATTGGATCTCGCCATTGATGATTATGAAATTTAAAATGAGAATAGAGATAGAGAAATTGGTGAAATATAGGTTGAAGTAGGTGTGAGTATCTTGGAGAAATACGAGGGCGTATATATAGGAACCGGTAGGGGGGAAATAGCCGTTGCAAAAATCTAGTGGTCGATAATATTAATATCGCCAGCGATACTATTTCAATCGCTCGGTTTAATGTATAACGCCAGCGATAATCATAATATGGCCATCGTTATTCATAATATAACTCGCTAGAAAATCTATCGCTTATTGGTTTTTCCATAGTGACGCAATTGGTTTGCCATGCTACCTGGTATGCCAAATAATTTTTTTTTTTTTGGCATGTGCATATGAATAGGCCTAAAACATAAAGAAAATGGTAGAGTTATCTCTTCCGTCTTCCTCTTTGGTTACCAATTCTATAAGGTTTACTCTTGTTAAGAAACAATTAACTAATCCCAATCCTTCTTGTTAAGAAGGCAATAGATACTCCCAGTGAACATTACCCTGCCAGGGCAGTGCAATGCGAGCTTGTTCACCCAGGTTAAAAAGCTGTGAACAGAAAAGTTTCTTCCTTTCCTTGAGTCACGGACTCACGAGGAGCCACGATATGAAGTGACGCTGAATAATGATTGGTAATCTTACTCATAATAAAGTACAAACTAGTCCTCGTAGTGATAGAGTCGAGGGAAGCTATAAATCTTGCCATATTTTTTAAACCCCAAATAATGTTATTGTCAACATTTTTTGGTCAAAGACAAAATTAAACTACTGCTCCTAGTGCTCTTGAAAAAAGTGTAATCTTCTGATTTTTGTTTTTTTTTGTTACATGAAAAACTTCAATGAAATTCAAACACATTTTAAAAGTTAGGGTTTATAAATTGAAGTAGAAGTGAAAGAAGAAGAAACAGACAGAGAAGGAATCTCTGTAGAACAGAATGAAATGGATAACATTACTGAAAGATTTTAAAAACAAAGTTGGTATCACTACTCAATCCCCTTCATCTTCTGCACTTATTCATGGAGATGCCAGTACTTCTTCAGCACATGAATTTTCAACTTCGCTTTCAAGGTTAGAAATTTCTATTTTTGCTTGGAATTCTGTCGTTTATAATGCTAACATAATAATGAACTTCGATGATCAGATCCACATTTGGTATTTAGATTTAATTTTGACTTCTCAGAGACAAACAAGAATTGGAGTTGGACTTCAAGAGGGTTTGGGAAGACTTCCGGTCATCCAGCTCCAGCTCCGAAGAGGTTCTTGTTTATTTGTTTGATTACTAGCTTATGTAATTCTAAGTATAATGGCTGATAGCATTTGTAAAATTGAATGGTTTCGAACTTTCCCTGCAGGAGAAAGAAGCCTCCGTAAACATGGTCATAGATGTCTTCTGTAGATTAGTGAAGCTGCGAGCTGATATACCTCATTTACTTGCGTTGTAGGCACATTAACTTTCCCACAATTTATTTATATCCTTAACTTATGATTTCACTACTGGGAAATTCAACTATTCCTACTTTGTATACACAAGCTCTGACTGTTAGCAACTAACAGGTTAGATGAAGCCAAATTGTTCCCATTTGTTGTGGGAAGGGCATTTGTGACGGATATTGGGAAGTTGAATATATTTTGGAAGATGAGGTCATTCGACAGCATGGAAGTTGTAAAGTTCTTTTCACAAGTTAACAAGGTCTGTAACTTTAGTTTCTTTTGACGGGATGCGTCTCTAGTTCCTGCAAGACCAACTGTTGGTTGAACACTTGAACTAATTTGTATGGATACTTGTGCAGGAAGGCATAATTCCTGGTTTAAATCTGTTATATGCTGTGGAAGTCCTGGCATCTGGGGTACGCCACTGTAGTCGTAAATCATGTTCTAATGGATCATAAATTTTCGATTTTGACCATGTGATTATCCATTCTAATATGCAAATTTTCAAACTGTCTTTTTTGTCTACAGTTAGTGGATAAGCAGCCTCTCCTAGATTCTGGGATTCTTTGTTGTCTAGTTCATATTCTGTATGCCCTTTTGAACAATAATATCTCTGATCAAGTGGAACTGGCAGTTGACACTGGAGACTCAACTGTAATTGAAAAAGATCCCGAAGGAAATGTGAAAGAAGTCCAACGGCTTGAGGTATTTACACGTATGCTAACTCTACATTAGATTTAACATCATATAAACCATTTTTGTTTTCAGCCTTTCAGCTTTCCTGGTTATAGTATTTTGGCTGACTTATTCTTCTCACTTGGGACAATGTTTAAAGCTGTTAACTGGACATTAAAAATAAGTCTAGACAGCAAGACAAGCTACTTATCTAGGAAAGTTGAGACTTAATAAAAAAATTGGTCATGCAGGTAGAAGGAAGTATTGTACATACTATTAAAGCACTGGCAAGCCATCCTTCTGCTGCACAGAGTTTGATTGATGATGATTCACTTCAGTTACTCTTCCGAATGGCTGCAAGTGGGTCTCAGATAGTTTCTTCACAGTTTAAAATGGATCTTCGTCCGTTGCACACCATGCAACTTCATCGTCATGCCACGCAGGTAAATATGGGACTTTCTTAATGGTCAGCTAATTTGACGCGTGATACAGACAATAAGGAACTCCATTATGCTTTACATTTTGAACTTCTATTTCCTTCAGATACTTGGTCTTCTTTTGATTAATGACAAAGGAACTACAGCAAAATATATACGCAAACATTGTCTGGTAGGTGGCTCCCATTCTTTTTATGTGCCAAATTCCTCTTGTAGTGTTTCATTTCGATTTATGTTCCGGTCTAATGGAGACACATTTACGTTCTGTCTTCCTTTCACAGCTTTTAAATATAACAATCCTTACAAATATCAATTTTTCAGATAAAGGTGCTTCTAATAGCTGTTAAGGATTTCAATCCTGAGATGAATGATTCGGTGTACGCAGTGAGTTTAGTCGAATTGCTACTTGAGTGTGTGGAATTATCATACAGATCTGGTAGGTACCCGATCACTTGATATCCTTTCTATTCCTGTGAAATAAAAATTTGCTACGCTTATTTTCTATTGATTGTATCTAAACAAAACTGCACCATAATATCATGTTATTGAATCTCTAACTAAATTATCCAATTTTCATTACTTCTAGATTTCTTGTCAGAATTTAGGGTGTGGCTTTGCGAAATACTTTGGATGACCTCTAATTTGGCATCGATTAGTTTGATTTGTAGAAGCTGCTGGGGTCAAACTCAGGGAGGATATACATAATGCTCATGGCTACCAGTTCCTGGTTCAGTTTGCTTTGAAACTTTCTACCTTACAGGATAACCGTAGCATTCAACAAATCGATCCTGACCTCACTTCTGGAGACGGCTCTGCTTTCGATAGCTCTCGACAATCCTCTAATGTGGAAAGGCAGAATTACAGAGGCGAAGAAATGGGTGTATCATCGTCACTGTCCAGGTTGTTTGATGTTTTTGTTAATCTGGCCCTAACAGGTCCCACAGAGCTTAGTGGAACAGTTGGTATTCATGGCATATTTGCTGGACATGGTAGAATTCTTACAGCATCTTCTGAGATGAACAAAAATAAAACTAGGGTCAATACTGGCTCACAAATTAAAGATCTCGAGGCAATTCAGATGTTGCAGGATATTTTTCTTAAGGCCGAGAACTTACAAGTGCAGGAAGAAGTACTAAATAGAATGTTTAAAATATTCTCATGCCACCTAGAGAACTACAAGTTGTGCCAACAGTTGCGGACAATGGCTCTCTTCATCCTAAATATGGCAAACTTTCCCCTATCACTGCAGGAGTCTATCTTGAAAATTGTAGACTATGCTGTAACTGTTGTTAATTGTGTTCCTGAACAGGAATTGCTTTCCCTTTGCTGCTTATTGCAGCAGCCAATAACATCTTCATTGAAGCATACATTTCTTTGCTTCTTTATAAAGCTTTTATCCTTTGATCAGGAGTACAAGAAAGTACTGAGAGAAGTTGGTTTTTTGGAAGTTCTGTTGGATGATCTCAAACAGCATAAGTTTATATCTGTCTCAGAGCAGGAAAATAAACTTGTAGAAGCAAAGGTTAGTGTAAGCAGCTTCGAAGAACAGACCGTTGGTGAAGATGGTATTGGATCCAAACCCAAGCTTTGGGAATCCAGTTCTGGCAAATTACTTTTTGAATCTGAGGTCACAGTCTCTGTTGCATGGGATTGTATGTTCCTCTTAGTGAAGAAAGATGACTCCAATCAATCAGCATTTCGATCATCTAACGGTGTAGCTATCGTTCTCCCATTTTTGGCATCAGATAGTCACCGGTCAGCAGTTCTTCGGATACTGTCATCCTTAATTATAGAAGATGTTACGCAGGTTTGCAAGTACTGTTTTGTTCTGTATATCACTTTTTAATTAGTTATCTCTGCACTGATTACTGAAATTTAACTTCTACCAGGCTTACCCAAAAGATCTTGGCGCACTTATTGAAGTTCTGAAAACTGGAACTGTATCAACTATTTCTGGATCTCATTACAAGCTTCCGATTCAAGGAAAGTGCGACACTTTTGAAGCTGTATGGCGCATTGTGAGGGTTAATAAATCAGCACAAAGGGTATTTGGGGAAGCCACTGGGTTTTCCCTTTTATTGACGACACTCCATAGTTTCCAGGGAGATGAAGATTGTACTGATGGCAGTCAATCTTTACTTGACCACATGAAGGTTTTTGCGTCTTTATTGCGTGTTGGAACGGCTGGAGTGTGTGGCAGTGCTGCTAATCGAGTGAGGATACACTCAATCATATCATCACAGACTTTTTATGTTCTTTTATGCGAGTCCGGTTTGCTTTGTTTGCATTTTGAAAAGCAAGTCGTTCAGTTACTGGCTGAACTTGCACTTGAAATAGTGATCCCACCATCCAATACACCAGTAGCAGAAGGTCAGATGTCATCTGATATGGTTGAAGTTGATTCTGGTAACTTTCTCTGGAGTACTGTATTTTGCTCTACTAGTCAAGAGAAGGAACGAGTATATAATGCCGGTGCTGTATTGGTGCTGATCCGTTCTTTGCTGCTGTTTTCTCCAACTATGCAACTAGAAGTTCTTAATTTTATTGAAAGGCTTGCTTGTGGGGGTCCCTTCAATCAAGAAAACCTTACTTCCATAGGTGTGTGATTGATTTCCTTGTAGTATATACTCCGTTAATTGTACGAATGCATGTATCCTTACTTGGTTAATGTAGGTTGTGTGGGACTTCTGCTGGATACTGTTCATCCTTTTTTTTTGGGCTCATCAGCATTGCTTAACCATGCATTGAAGATTGTAGGGCTCCTAGCACCGTACAGGTTCTTTCTCCCCTTCTATAGAAATCCATTTCATATGGCTTGTCCGTTCTGCGTCATCTGCCTATGTATTACTTGTCTATTACCCCTTGCAATGCATCCATCCTTTCCAATTAAAACTAAACTACTAAAGTTTATTGCCTCGTGACAGGTTATCATCGTCGGAGCTTCGTGTGCTTGTTAAATGTATTCTGGAATACAGATTAGTGAACTCCGGTGTTATGCTCATTAACATCATTAAGAATTTAGTTCATATGGAAGATATAACCGTAGACTCTGTTTGTATGGCACCATATGTAGAGATGGATATGAGCAAGGTTGGGCATGCTTCTGTTCAAGTTTCGTTAGGGGAAAGGTCATGGCCTCCTGCTGCTGGTTATTCATTCTTATGCTGGTTTAAATATCAGAATTTCTTGACATCTAAGGGAAACACATCAGAACTTCCTTCGAAGTCAGGCCCTTCTAGACGCCAAAATAACTTCAGAGGGAAACTTCCAGAAGACTATGTTCTTCGGATCTTTTCAGTTGGCACAGTTGATGATAGCGGTACACTGTATGCAGAACTTTACCTTCAGAATAATGGACTCCTAACTCTTGCCACTAGCAACTCTAGCTCCTTATCTTTTCCGGGGTTGGAACTAGATGAAGGGAGGTGGCATCACCTTGCTATTGTTCACAGTAAACCTAATGCTATAGCAGGATTCTTCCAAGCTAGTTTTGCATCCCTATACGTGAACGGAAAGTTGATGCTCTCGGGAAAACTGGCTTATTCTCTGTCTCCAGTTGGGAAACCTTTGCAGGTAACCCTAGGGACACCAATTACTCAGGCTAAAATCGGTGATTTGTCATGGAAGCTTCGCTCTTGCTATCTTTTTGAGGAAGTGCTCACATCAGGCAGTATCTACTTCATTTACATTCTTGGCCGAGGATATAGAGGAGTCTTCCAAGATACAGATATTATGCGCTTCGTTCCTAACCAAGCTTGTATTGGGGTCAATTTGGAACTCTTGGCTTCGCTGGATGCTGAAATACCATCTAACAAGCAAGGGCTTGAAAATACTGGTAAACAAGGAAACCATAAAGCAGATGGCAATGCCATTATATGGGATCTGGCAAGAATCAGGAACCTCTCACTGCAGCTATCCGGAAAGAAACTCATATTTGCGTTTGACGGCACATCTTCCCAAACTTTTCGAGAAACTGGGACATTATCAATGCTTAACCTAGTTGATCCATTGTCAGCAGCTGCTTCCCCTCTCGGAGGTATATAGCATCTATTTTCAACTGCTTTTCGTGGTTTTGCTTGTGATTTGTTTGTCCTGAGAGCTAAAATTACTTTAAAATTGCTATTCTTAAATTTTCAGGCATACCACGGTTTGGCCATTTTGATGGAGATATCTATATCTGTACGCAACGTGTAATTGGAGATGGCATCCGTATGGTAGGGGGAATTCCTGTTGTCTTAGCTCTCATTGAAGCTGCTGAATCTAGGGATTTTCTACACATGTCCCTAGCATTACTTGCTTGTGCACTACATCAGACTCCTCAAAATCTGTATGACATGAAAGCTTGCAGAGGGTACCATTTGCTTTCGTTATTTATGCATCGAAGAATGTTACTCCTTGACATGCAGTGTCTTGAAACTTTATTTCGGATTGCTGCTTGCGAGGCTTCATCTTCTGAACTGCAGAAATTGTTCAAGAAACAAAACGTGACTTCCTCAGCATATGCTGAACCTGAATCAGATGATTTTAGCAAAACAGAGTCATCTAATTTTATCTCTGGGGGTGAAAACAGTGAGCTGCTCTCAAAAATGTCGAGTTGTATCGTTTTGTCAAACGCAGATATGGTGGAGCATGTCCTTTTAGACTGGACCTTGTGGGTTACTGCTCCTGTTTCCATCCAGATTGCATTACTTGATTTTTTTGAGCGTCTAGTATCTTTGCATAGGTACAGGACTCATAACTTAACTGCCCTACGCCGGATCAACCTCGTCCAACATCTCCTAGTAACTCTTCAAAGGGGAGATGTGGAAATTCCTGTTCTGGAGAAACTGGTTGTGTTACTTGGTGTCATTTTAGAAGACGGGTTTCTGGGCTCTGAACTAGAACAGGTGGTTAGGTTTGTTATTATGACATTTCATCCACCTGAGCTAGCATCAGGGCATCAAATCATTCGAGAGTCTATGGGTAAGCATGTAATTGCAAGGAATATGCTATTGGAAATGCTTATTGACTTACAAATGACCATAAATTCAGAAGAGTTGCTTGAACAATGGCATAAATTAGTATCATCTAAGTTGATAACATATTATCTCGATGAGGCTGTTCATCCTACTACAATGAGATGGATCATGACACTTCTTGGTGTGTGTCTTGCATCTTCTTCTATGTTTTCGCATAAATTTAGGATCAGCGGAGGTTATCAAGGTCTTACATGCATGGTTAGAAGCTTCTATGATTCTCCAGAAATATACTACATTCTTTTATGTACAGTATTTGGGAAACCTGTGTATCCAAGATTGCCGGAAATTCGCATGTCAGACTTCCATGCTCTAATTCCAACTGATGGTAAATACGAAGAATTGAAATTCGTTGAACTTCTGGAGGCCGTGATTGCCATGGCAAAATCTACGTTTGATAGGTTGAGCACTAAGTCAACTCAGGCCCACCAAATTGGAATCTTTTCACCTGTTGGTGCTAGTCTTGTGGCAGAGATTGTAGAAGCAACAACAGATACAACCGGAGAACTTCATGGTGAAGCTATAGTACATAAGACGCATGCTGCTCGACTAATAGGTGGGGACACAACAGCTCCTGCTGTTGCTTCTTCAGTCCTGAGATTTATGTTTGATCTAGCAAAAACATGCCCATCATTCTCAGCTGCATGTAGAAGGGTGGAATTTCTTGAAAGTTGCGTGGATCTATACTTCTCATGCGTCAGGTATGCTGTGAAACTCCAATAAGTTGTAGATATGCTTCATGGTTTCAATTTAATTCATCCAACAATTATACAATCCCCCAGTAATTCAGCTATACCATTTTGTCTCTATATATTTGAAAGAAATAGAATATAATAGAAGAGAAGATGTTTTTGTTCAAAGTGAGTTTTGTGTGCCTTGCAGTGCTGCTTCTGCAATAAAGATGGTGAAGGCTCTTTCCACAAGAACGAGTGAGAATTTAACCAGTTCTGGAGATACCCAAAGTTCTCAATACGAATTCCTGAGCTTGTCCGCTGAACAAGAGCTGCCTGTGAGACCTTCTTTAAATCCTCAAAGTTCTCTTCAGGTGGAGGCAGTTACAAGTTGTGAAGATACGATTGAAAATGACTTGGTCGACATAAAACACATTATGTCAGAGGAGGAATTAGTCAAATCGCTCAAGCTTGATTGCCCAGTTCAGAAATTCGAAGGTGAGAGTCTTAACCAAATATCTACTATCTCTTCCATCAATGATGAATTTAGGTTTTCTAATATTAATTTGATGTGTGATGCCATTTGGCCAACGGATCATTTGGTGCTTGACCCTTATGTTTACCTGATATTGAAATCTTCATTTATCTTTTTCTTATTCTGATTTGTCTTTTCCTTCATGATCAAATCTATCCTGTCCACAGGATCTTCTGTGTTCAAAAGTGAAGCTGATACTCTCCAAGATCTTAAGTCCAAATCTCAGCGGTCTGATTCAGTTAATATGTGTTTTGTTATTCACCCTAGCGATTTACTTGAAATGGATGATTTGGGATATGGAGGTGGTCCATGTTCTGCAGGAGCTACTGCTGTCTTAGATTTCATTGCAGAAGTTCTTGCTGATGGTGTGGCACAGCAGATGAAAGCAACACATGTTGAGAGCAGTTTGGAAACTGTTCCTTCACATGTGAATGTTCAGTCAAAATTAGTTTTCCAGGGCTTGTGCCTTAGTAGATTGATGAACTTCCTTGAGAGGCGTCTCATGCGTGATGACAAGGAAAACAAGAAAACGTTTGATAAGAGTTTCTGGTGTCTAAATTTGGATGCGTTGTGTTCCATGATTGTGGATCGTGTATACATGGGTGCTCTGCCTAAACCAGATGGTGTACTTGCTGCTCTAGAATTCTTGCTATCTATGTTGCATTTATCTAACAAAGATGGCCGAATTGAAGAAGTGTCAAATACTGGAAAAAGTTTTCTGTCTATGGCAAAAGGAAGCAGGCAACTTGATCCTTTCGCGCAAACCCTACTAAAAAATACAAACCGCCTGATAATGTACTGCTTCTTGCCATCATTCTTAACCGCTATTCAGGAGGCAGATCTTCTTACACTCTTAGGTTTTCCAATTGAACCTAGAAAGAGTTTGTATTCAAACTATTCACAAGAATCTGATATTGATATTACCAGTGTCTTACAGTTATTAGTTGCTCATAAAGGCATTATATTTTGTCCCAGTAATCCTGATACTGACCTAGACTGTTGTCTATGTTTTAGTATAATCTCTCTTCTATATGACAAAAGGCGAAGTACGAAGAGCATGTCAGTGGATGTTATCAAGTATCTTTTGGTGCATCGTCGTGCTGCATTAACGGAATTGCTTGTTCTGAAAAGAAACCTAAGGCAACAGTTGGATGTTCTACACGGGGGATTTGATAAGTTATTAACTGGAAGTTCTTCCGAGTTCTTTGAATGGCTTCAAAGTTCTAAGGATGTTATCAAGGAAGTGTTGGAGCAGGGTCCTGTTGTTATGTGGATGCAGTATATTTCTGGATCCAAAGAGTTTCCTAGGATGACTGTAAAAGCTGTGGAGGATCCTCATCAGAGAGAAACAGGAATAAGATCACATGATACTTCAAAGCATGACATAAGGCACTGGGATCAGATGACTGAGCGTAGGTACGCACTTGAACTGGGTCGCGATGCAATGTTGACCGAGTTGAAATTAATTCGCCAAGATAAGTATGGATGGGTTCTCCATGCTGAGAGTGAGTGGCAAATCCATCTCCAACAACTTGTTCATGAGCGAGGAATACTACCAATTCCAGAATCCATCACCAGATCCGAGACTAAATGGCAACTATGCTCTACTGAAGGACCATATAGAATGAGGAAAAAGCTCGAGCGCTGCAAACTGAAAATTGACACAATTCATAATGTTCTTAATGGCCAGTTCATATCTGCAGCATCGAAGGAGAAAAATGAGAATGGTTTTGACACATCCAGAATTGATTCTGATTCATTCTTCCACCTATTATCCAAGGGTTTCAAAGAGAGCTGCTTTAATGGCGAAGATGATGGCTCCGTTCCTAATGGAATAAGCACTATAAGAGAGTCAACTTCCTCAAATAGGATTGGTTCTAGTGAAATGGCTTGCAGTATAAACGAATCAAGTGTTGATCCTTCTCGTGAATTTGGGTGCATATCAAGTGAAAGTTCTATTCCGATAACTGATAGCACCAATACAAAGTATCGTCCAGGTTCTCCAAGGAAGTCCTCCATTAAAAATGAGGATCCAAAGGTAGCAGAGGACAGGTTGGATAAGGAAGTCCATGATAACGGGGAGTATCTAATTAGACCTTATCTGGAACCTCTAGAGACAGTCAATTCCAGATACAATTGTGAGCGTGTGGCTGGCCTTGACAAGCATGATGGCATATTTCTTATAGGTGAGCAATGCTTATATGTTATTGAGAATTTCTACATAGATGACTCTGGGTGCATACGTGAAAAAGAAATAGAAGATAAACTCTCAGTCATTGATCAGGCTCTGGGTGTGAAGAAGAGTACAAGTTACCAGTCAAAGTCACCTCCTAAACAGAATGATACTGTGAAGGAATGGGTTGGTGGAAGAGCATGGGCGTACAATGGTTGTGGACAGGAAAAGGACAAAACATGTTACAGCGAAAATGTGCCTCATTCGTGGTGTATGTGGAAGCTTGATAGCGTTCATGAAATCTTGAAACGTGATTACCAGCTCCGTCCAGTAGCGATTGAGATATTCAGTATGGATGGATATAATGAGCTTCTGGTGTACCACAAAAAAGAGAGAGATGAAGTTTTCAAAAATCTGGTTCTCATGAATCTTCCGAGGAATAGAATGTATGTACTTCAACTCTTTGCTCTATTAATTCTCTCTCTTTAAAATCGTTAATTTACTAATTTCATTTTATTTTCTTTGTGTTTTCTCTTGGGAAATGATCTAGGATAATAAACATTGATTTCTGTAACATCTGACAAATTGTGTGGTCGTTTCCTTTTTTTTTTTTTTTAATTAGCTTGATGGTGTAGAATCAGCTTCTTGTTTTCTCCATTGTATACTATGTTCTTTGTTGTTTATGGCCAAGACCAGCTTCTGATACTTGATAGCATGCAACCAACAGGTTAGACACAACTATTTCAGGAACATCTAAAGAAGACGGCAGTGAGGGAACCCGTCTTTTCAAGATTATGGCTAAATCCTTCTCCAAGAGGTGGCAGAATGGTGAAATTAGTAATTTCCAGTACCTCATGCACCTCAACACTCTGGCAGGGCGTGGATATAATGATCTAACACAGTATCCAGTATTTCCATGGGTTCTTGCTGACTATGAGAGTGAAACACTGGACTTAACAGATCAGAACACATTTCGCAAACTCGACAAACCAATGGGATGTCAAACTGCAGCAGGGGAGGAAGAATTCAAGAAAAGGTGACTATTCTAATGTGGAACATGGTCTCCTAATTTGACCTATTTACCTACCTACAATTTCATTTGTATTTTTCCTACCTAGTAAATCTCAAGGTTCTTATTGCCTCGCATGAAGCATGATATTTTATACATATAAAATTCAATCACCTGATGTACTCTACTTGCATCTGTTTATTCCCAGATACCAGAGCTGGGATGACCCTGAAATTCCTAAATTTCACTATGGCTCTCATTATTCTAGTGCTGGAATTGTAGTTTTCTATCTAGTGCGTCTGCCGCCATTCAGTGAAGGAAATCAGAAGCTACAAGGAGGAGACTTCGATCATGCAGATCGTCTTTTCAATAGTGTGAGAGACACATGGTTAAGTGCATCTAGAACGAATAACACATCCGATGTGAAAGAACTGATTCCAGAGTTTTTCTACCTGCCAGAGTTCTTGGAAAATCAGTTTAATCTCGACTTGGGGGTGAAACAATCTGGAGATAAGGTAAATGTGATGCATAAATATCTAACTTTTGCTCAAGCCTAATTCCTGCTCTTTAACAGTTTTTTGTTTAGTGTACCCCACCATTTTTGAGATTTTCACCAGAAATATTTTGTGGATGCTCTTACCAGGTTGGTGATGTTGTATTACCGCCTTGGGCCAATGGTAGTGCCAGAGAGTTCATCAGGAAGCATAGGGAAGCATTGGAATCAGATTATGTTTCAGAAAATTTGCATCACTGGATAGACTTGATCTTTGGTCACAAACAAAGAGGAAAGGTGGGTTAAGCATTGCAAATTGTTTCCGTTTACATGTGAATAAAAAATGAACAGTTATTTTGTGTTTGAGTTCAGTGCTTTAGCTTATTACCATCACTTTGTTATGAATTATGTGGTGCGTAAATATTTCACAGGCGGCGGAAGATGCCCTAAATGTTTTCTTTTATTACACGTATGAAGGGAGCGTCGACATAGACTCCCTTAGTGACCCTTCAATGAAGGCCTCCATATTGGCGCAGATTAACAACTTCGGGCAGACTCCCAGGCAGCTATTCTTCAAACCTCATGTGAAGCGGCGGGCTGATAAGAAACCACCGCCATATCCACTCCAACACTGTAACCTTCTGGTTCCACGTGAAATCCGTAAATTTCCGTCCTCAATTACTCAGATTGTTATTTTCCATGAGAAGATCATTCTGGCTGGTCCTAATATGTTGCTTAAACCGAAAGCATATAACAAGTATGTCTCTTGGGGATTCCCAGACCGAAGCTTGAGATTTATGAGCTATGAGCAAGATAAAATCCTGTCTACACATGAGAGTCTTCATGAGGGAAACCAGATTCAGTGTGCTAAAGTTACCCTTGATGGCCAGACCCTGGTAACTGGCACAGAAGATAGCGTAATCTCTGTCTGGCGAATTAGGAAAAGTGGACCTCGTGGAATGCGGCATTTACAATTGAAACGATCACTCTGTGCTCACACAAACAAAATAACATGCCTACACGTTAGCCAACAGTATATGATGATTGTGAGCGGATCTGATGACTGTACTATCATTCTATGGGATCTCAGCAGCCTAGTCTTCGTGAAGCAACTTGCTGTTTTCGCAACACCAATTTCAGCAATATATATGAATGACCTAACAGGAGAGATTGTCATAGCAGCTGGGACTCTGCTTTCTGTCTGGAGTATCAATGGTGATTGTCTAGCAGTGATCAACACTTCTCAACTTCCTTCTGATTTTGTCCTTGCAGTGGCCACTTCTACCTCTTCAGATTGGCTTGACACAAACTGGTATGTAACTGGTCATCAAAGCGGGTCCGTCAGGGTATGGCAAATGATACATTGTTCCGAAGAGACAAATGTAAGCAAGTCAACCACCAAGCTATTGGAAGGATTCCGAATAAATGATAAGGTCCCAGAATACAGGTTGGTCCTTCGCAAGGTACTGAAGTTCCACAAGCATCCAGTTACTGCCCTTCATCTTACTTCCGACCGTAAGCAACTTTTAAGCGGGGATGCTAACGGTCATTTACTGTCTTGGAGTCTTGCGAATGAAAACTTGATACCTGGCGATAATGGGAGTTGATAATACTCTTCAGGCAACTTATGTTTGTTGCTTTTCAAATACTCGCATAGGACTTGCCCTCATCCACAAGTGTCTGATGTAAGAAAGGGCTACCTGGGTCTTCGGCTGAGAAAGATGCCGAGTCCACAAGGATGAGATGGTAAAAATAAACTGAAATGGCACTTGATTAGTTTGTGTATCCTTGTCCCTGCATTTTACTAAATTACTACAGAAGAGTAGAAAGACCATGTCCCAGTTATTGGGGGGGACATGGCTTGTAACTATAACCTTGTAAATTGATGGTTACAATGTTGTACAATATTTTCACAGTTGGAAATTTTCCTAGGAGTACAGTGTATAAGTATAACAATAAACAAAATCCTACCTTTTCAGGTAATGGAATATGAATGGTACAAATATTTTTGTTGCTCATACTTCGTACTGTTTTTCTGTGAAACAAGATACTGCGTGCCATAAATATCTGATTCTTCAAGGTAGAGAAGTGTAGGGTTTCAGAACTAAAAATCAAGTGCAAAAAGGCTTTCAGAACTCGAAATTGCTTATGCACTTCCTCTCTTATCATGCACCTGTTCTTGATTATCATTTACCTTGGAAATTCTCACTGATGGCTATGGCAGTTCAACTGTGTACCTTCCAGTGTTCATCAACCTTGAAACCCCACAGAATAATTCCAAAAACCCAGAACAAAAATCCTCTTAATCTTAAAATTCCAAGACTTTCTCAAACACCCTTTAAATTTAATACCTCAACTCTCAAAGAGATATGCAAGAGAGGAAATTTAGAAGAAGCTTTTCTAGAACTTCATAATTTTATCACAAGCCAAAACCCACCTCAGTTACCTCCAGATGAAGCTTATTCTTCAATTCTTGACCTTTGTGCTGCTAAAAAAGCACTGTTGCAAGGTCAACAAATTCATGCACATATAATCACATCAAATACTGACACTGATTCGGTGTTTTTGAGTACTAAACTTGTTTTCATGTATGGGAAATGTGGGTCTTTGTCAGATGCCAAGAACTTGTTTGATGATATGCCTGATAGAACTATATTTACCTGGAATGCAATGATTGGTGCTTATGTTTCCAATGGAGAACCATCTGGTGCACTTGAATTGTATCGAGAAATGCGGCTATCGGATATAACTTTGGATGCTTGCACTTTTCCTTCAGTATTGAAGGCTTGTGGGGTGATGAAAAATTTGAACTATGGGGCTGAGATTCATGGTTTAGCGATAAAATGTGGGTTTATTTCGGTTATTTTTGTTGCCAATTCCCTTGTGGGTATGTATGCAAAATGCAATGAATTCGACCGAGCAGCACAGCTATTTGATAGAGTAATTGAAAAGGGAGATGTTGTTTCGTGGAATTCTATTATTTCGGCATATTCAAACAATGGACGGGGTTCTGAGGCCTTGAGGTTCTTTAAAAGAATGCAAGATTCTGGTGTGGCCAAAAATTCATTTACTGTTGTTGCAGCTCTACAGGCTTGTGCAAAGCCGTCATTCTCAAGATTTGGCATGGAAATTCATGCAGCTCTTTTAAGATCTGATAGGGATCTTGATGTTATTGAAATTAATGCTTTAGTTATAATGTACTCGCGATGTGGTAGAACCGATGAAGCCTTACGAGTTTTTCACAAGATGGATGAGAAAGACAATATATCTTGGAATTCTATGCTTTCAACCTTTGTGCAAAATGATCTTTACAAAGAAGCAGTGGCCTTCTTCCATGAAATGCTGGAAGCAGGTCATAAGACTGACCTTGTTTCCACTGTTAGTATACTTTCTGCATTGGGTCGTCTGGGGAATCTTCAGAATGGAATGGAAGTTCATGGTTATGCAATTAAACATGGATTGGATTCTGATCTTCAGGTAGGAAACACACTTATAGATATGTATGCTAAGTGTTGTTGTATACACTATATGACCCAAGTTTACGATGAGATGCCTAATAAAGACCTGATATCCTGGACGTCCATGATTGCCGGGTATGCTCAGAATCATTGTTATCTGGAGGCTCTGGAATTGTTTCGAGAAGTGCAGATGAAAGGAATAAAAGTCGATTCCATGATAATTGGGAGCGTACTCCTTGCTTGTGGTGGCATGAAGTGCATATCTTCTGTGAAGCAAATTCATGCCAACATTTTGAGATTGAATTTGTTCGATCACGTTCTAGAGAACACAATTGTGGATATATATGGTGAGTGTGGGAATACTGAGTACGCGTCTCTGATATTTAGGAGGATAGGTAATAAAGATGTTGTGTCTTGGACAAGTCTAATATCTTCTTATGTCCGTAATGGTATGGAAAATGAAGCTCTTGAAGTCTTCTACAAAATGGGAGAGACAGGTGTGAAACCTGACTTGGTATCGCTTTTGAGCATACTTTCAGCTTCTGCGAGTTTATCTGCCTCCGGAAAAGGAAAAGAGATTCACGGTTTCCTCATTAGGAAAGGCTTCCCAATGGATGGATATGTCGTGAGTTCTCTTGTGGATATGTATGCTCGCTGTGGAAATATTGGGAACTCTTTCAAGGTGTTCAATCTTGTTGAGCACCAAGACCTGATTTTATGGACTAGTATGATCAATGCTAGTGGTATGCATGGACAAGGCAAGGAAGCCATAAATATATTTAACAGAATGTTGGATAGGGGATTGAAGCCTGATCACGTAGCATTCTTGGCGCTTCTATATGCATGTAGTCACTCAGGATTAGTCGAGGAAGGCAGGAGATATTTTGATTTAATGAGAAATTCATATCAGTTAGAACCATGGCCGGACCACTATGGGTGTGTAGTTGATCTTCTTGGACGTGCTAATAGATTAGACGAAGCTTACAGTTTTATGAAGAGCATGCCAGTGGAACCAACAGCAACTATATGGTGTGCTCTCCTTGGGGCTTGTCGTGTCCACTCCAATAAGGAACTTGGAAACATTGCAGTGAAAAAGCTACTTGAGCTGGATCCCCAAAGCCCTGGAAATTACGTACTTGCATCAAATACGTTCGCATCCACTGGAAGATGGGAAGCTGTGGATGAAATGAGAAATATTATGAGGACAAGTGGTTTGAGGAAGGATCCTGCTTGTAGTTGGATCGAGATAAAAAATATGGTGCACACCTTTATGGTAAGAGATATCACTCATCCAAAGACGGAAGAAATTTACTCGAAATTGGATGAAATTACAGAAAGATTGAAAAGAGAAGGTGGCTATGTGCCTGAGACTAAGTATGTTTTGCATGATATACAAGAAGACGAAAAGGTTAAGTTGCTCTATGGGCATAGTGAAAGGCTTGCCACTGCTTTTGGTTTAATACAAACTTGTCCTGGTACACCAATTCGAATCACAAAGAACCTTCGGGTTTGTGGTGATTGCCATGTTTTCACCAAGCTTGTTTCGAAGATCTTTGAACGAGTAATCATTGTAAGAGATGGAAACAGATTCCATCACTTCGAAAACGGGGTCTGTTCTTGTAAAGATTTCTGGTAATGATATCCTTAGTTGATTGTTACACCAACAAAAGAAACTAATAAGAGCACCCACAATAGTCGACAGTAGCAATGAACTTTTAAAGTCTGCCCCATTTTAAAACACGCCTGAGGTGCGTGAGTACCAGTACCAGACCCTTCCCAAAACACACGCCTTAAACTTGGTCTGAACTCGCTCGCGCCCAGGAATATAGTTATTGCCCAATATTTATTTTATTTTATCTTACTTCTTAAACCATTTTTTCTTCAAAAGGCTTAAGAATCAAACATAATAGTATTATTTTCCTACTCCCACTAAATTAGTAGGAATTCCAATTTCGATACATATAACCTATTCTTTATTTATGTTGTTGTATTGGAAATTGTGTTGAGAATAAAACGTATAAAAACGGGAAAAAAAAACATTAAAATTTATAAAAACCAAACAAATTTATAAAAAACATAAAAATTTATAAAAACCAAATAATTTTTTATTTTAAGAGATTCCAACTTCTCCGTCTATATAAAGGGCGTAGGAAGTACAATCTTATCCTCTTTTCTTAGAAGATATTTATTAAATACGTACCCAGGTAACTAGGCAAAAAACGAAGAGAGAAAAAAAATCCTCCCTACGAGTCCGATTTTGTGCACACTCCTTTAAAGAGTGTGCACGTAACAAACTAATTTCATTGATCCTTCTTAACACACCGTTATCCAATTTTATTAAATTAATTATCGTCGTGTTTTAATTTAATTTAAATCTAATAAAGGAAATAACATCCAATCTTTTCCTAAATTATAAGTACTCAGTATTTACATGCTCCGCAATCTGCTAAGAGCATCTCCAATGGAGTATGGGTTTTAAAAAATATTGATGCCACTTAGGATTTTGGATAATCAAAATTTAATAGTATGACGTGGAAGTTTGAGTTTGGAGGAGAGTATGGGTTTTTGGAGACTCTCATCCATACCCACGTCATCAATTTGTTATTATTTTAATTAATTTTTTAGATTTTGTGAATTATTTTTTCTATAAATAAGCGGCAAGTATATCAAAATAGATATGGATACAACTACCACTAGAGATGCTTATCAAAACAAGATTTGTATTAAATACCTTTTTTTAGGTCTCCACATATGATAAATACTCATACTCTATTAGAGATACTCTAGGTGCTAGCTAATGTCAATCCGAAAAATATACCATGAGTTAGTGTTATGGTTCAGTACCTTAACAAATATCAAAAGAACTAAACTAACAGGTGAATACAGGATTTGAGTCGAGATAAGAGAGAATTATGAGAGAATTGAGAAGAGTTTGAGAGACAGGGAGTTGTAGAGAAGACTTGAAAGAATAATTATATTTTCTTAAGTTTCAAAACTAACAGACTCAAGTATTTATAGCTGACATTACTTGGTAAGCAAGCCTGCGCAGCAATTCTAATTGAATACTAACTTTAACTTAATAACTACCTTAACCAAACAAGCTAAATAAGGAAAACATTGTAATAGAGGTGTTGGTATCACAACATCCCACCCTGCTTGAAAAAAAACTTGTCCTCAAGTCTGAAACTCTGGAAAACGCAGCAATATTTCATCAGCAACCTCCCATGTTGCTTCCTCAGTAGCACGACCTCTCCATTTGATGAGCCATTTTGTTCCAACAACATTTCCCTTCTTATACATCTTACGATCTAAGATTGATTCAGGCTCCCACTTTTCATAATCGACTGTAACAGGCAGTTCAGTCTGCACAATGTCAGATACACCAAGTTTGAGTTTCAAGAGTGAAACATGAAACACATGATGAATTCTACTGGAATGAGGTAACTCCAATCGATAAGCCACAATTCCAATCTTTTCTAAGATCTTAAATGGTCCATAAAATTTAGGTGAAAGATTTGAAAAAGATGAAGTTGCTGCAGTTGTCTGACGATATGGTTGTAGCCTGAGAAAAACCAAATCCCTAACTGAAAAACTTCTTTCAGTTCTATGTGCATCAGCATAAACTTTCATTCGTGACTGAGCATCTTGTAAATTAGACTTCAGAATCATCAAAACTTGATCACGAGCTTGTAAGACTACATCCACAACATGGACAATAGTAGAGTCAGAAATATACGTTGAAACTTTTGGGGGAAGTCTGCTATACACAGCTTGGTAAGGACTCATTTTGATTGATGTATGAAAGCTAGTATTATACCACCACTCAGCCCAAGGTAGCCACTTCAGCCAATCACTAGGCTTAATTCCAGCAAAAAAACGTAAGTAACACTCTAAAGTTCTATTTGTAACTTCAGTCAAGCCATCAAATTGAGGATGATAAGCAGAGCTTCTACAAAGTTGAGTGTGCTGAAGCGAAAAGAAAGCTTCCAAAAATTGACTCATGAAAATTGAATCCCTGTCACTTGTGATACTCTTAGGCATTCCATGTAAGCGAACTATTTCACGAACAAAAACTTCAGCCACAGTATTAGCTGAATAAGGATGTATAAGAGCCACAAAATGTGCATACCTGGACAAACGATCCACCACGACTAGAATAGATGTTCAGATGATGGAAGACCATCTATGAAATCCATAGATATATCTAACCAAATATCAGTAGGTATGGATAAAGGATGCAGTAATCCTGGAGGAGAAATGGATTCAGCCTTATTGCGTTGACAAGTATCACAAGAAGCTATATAATCCTTAACTGTCTTTTTCATGCCTGACCAATAAATTTTTTGTTGAAGGAGCTTATAAGTACGTAGATAACTAGCATGTCCACCAGTTGGGGTTGAATGAAATTCATCCAGAAGCTTAGAGCACCATGAAGATGTGGATGCTACCACAATTCTGTGCTTATAACGAAGAACTCCATCTGTATAAGTGTAATGTGGTACACAATCTTGTTGTTCACGTAACTTTGCAATGATAATACTCAATTCAGTGTCATTATGACATTCTTGGACAATGTCTATAATTACAGAAAATATAGGTGTAGTAATTGCCATTAATTGACAATCATTAACACGAGATAATGCATCAACCGCCATATTTAAAGCTCCAGAGCGGTAAATGATTTAATAATCATAACCAAGTAGTTTAGACATCCACTTTTGTTGTTCCATTGAAGAGATACGCTGTTCCAGGAAGTATTTAAGGCTCATATGATCAGTGTATATCTTAAAATGTCGACCAAGCAGATAAGGTCGCCATTTATTGACTGCATCGACTATAGCCAACATTTCCTTGTCATAAACTGAAAGATTAAGATTCTTACCTGAAAGTGATTTGCTGTAGTAAGCAATAGGTCTTTTATCTTGTATTAACACTGCTCCAAGACCATTACCAGATGCATCACATTCCAAACAGAATTCTTTTGTGAAATCTGGAAGTGCTAGAACTGGTGTACTAGTTAAAGCTTTTTTGAGTTTGTTAAAAGCCGTAGTCGTTTCAAGAGTCCATACAAAGGCATCCAACTTGAGTAATTGGGTAAGTGGAGCACTAATCTTACCATAATCCTTAACAAACTTACGATAATATCCATCCAATCCCAAAAATCCTCTCAAAGCTTTCACTGTAGTCGGAATAGGCCAATTTGTGATGCAAGATATCTTATCAGAGTCAACTGACACACCTTCTGAAGAAACCATATGACCTAAATAACTAATTTTCTCCTTAGAAAATTCACACTTAGAATGTTTCAGAAATATCTGGTGTGCACGCAAAGCTTCAAACACCAGCTTCACATGTTGAATATGTTCGGATTCAGATTTGTTGTAGATAAGTATATCATCGAAAAATACCAATACAAACTTTCGAAGATAAGGACGAAGAATGTCATTCATCAAACTTTGAAAAGTTGCAGGATCATTGGACAACCCAAATGGCATTACCAAAAATTCGTAATGGCCATCATGTGTGCGAAAAGCTGTCTTATGTATATCATCTGGATGCACACGAATCTGATGGTAACCAGATTGCATATCAATTTTTTAAAATATTATTGCACCATGTAATTCATTAAGAAGTTCATCCACAATTGGAATTGGAAATCTATCTTTGACAGTAGCCTTATTAAGTGCTCTATAATCCACACACATACGCCAAGATCCATCTTTCTTGCGAACTAAGAGTACAGGGGATGAAAAAGGACTAGAACTAGTTCTAATTAGTCCTACATCTTTGAGTTCCGAAACAATTTTTTCAATCTCCTCTTTCTGAAAATAAGGATATCTATATGGTCGAAAATTCACTGGTGCTGAGTTAGGAAGTAAGGGAATACGATGATCATGCTCCCTTTGAGGTAGTAAATCAGTTGATGAAGCAAACAAATCAGAAAAACATAAGAGTAAATCTGAAACTTCAGTGTTTACCTGAGAGTTATCTTCTGAAGCAGTTGAGTGCGTGACCAATTGAAGTAGAAATCCATGTTGAGTGTTTTGAAAGACCTTCTGCATTGGAATACTATCAAGTAGCATAATTGAAGCTGACTTGTTACCCACCAAGGTATGTTCTTGATCATTGGAAGTAAACGTCACGTGGAATTTCTCAAAATCCCAAGAGATATTACCCAAAGTTCTTAACCATTCCACTCCAAGCACTGCCTCACAACCACTTAATTCTAATAAGAAAAACTCAGTAGTGAACTGATAATCTTGCACTGTCATAGAAATATCAGAACAAGTTCCTTGGGTTTTTAGAATTCCTCCATTACCAACCAGAACATTCATAGTATCATTAACTGACTTAGTTGAAATGCCACATCTTCTCTTAGCTATTGTAGGGTGTAAGAAATTGTGAGTTGAACCAAAATCAAGTAAAATTGTGAGTGGCTGACCTGCAATGTAACCTGTGACTCGCATAGTGTTAGGGAATGAAGAGCCAATAAGAGCATGAAGCGAGATTGTGGGTTCATGATGCATCTGATTCGCAGCTTCAGGAGTAACCATCTCTTCCGAATTAGATGATGTTATCTCTTCTTCACCTTCAGAGGTGAATTCAGGAGCCATCTCTAGAATTAATAATCTAGAAGTTAATGGTTTTGCACAAATATGTCCAGCCTTATACTGTTCATCACAATTGAAACAAAGACCTTGTTCATGTCTTTGTCGTTGCTCTTATAAAGATAGACGCTTAACCCCAGAGGGCATTGTATTCTTCTTAAAAGGTGTATTAGTTGTAGTATCAGATGAAATGCCAGATGAATGAAATGACTGTCTGTATGGATTTGTTCTCGCAACACATTTGTAAAAAGAAGAGTTTGAAAGTAACACATCTTCTTGTTTTATAGCTTTCATAAAAGCTGCAGCGAACGTTGATGGTTCAAATACCTCAACAACATATCGAATTTCCTTCTTAAGAGATCTGGTAAAGAGATCAATGATATAATCGTCTGGCAAGTCAGTAACAAAATTAAGAAGTTGTTCAAATTCTCTAATGTGATCACATACTGAACCTTGCTGAGAAATTATTGACAGCGCCAATCGTGGATTAGCAAATTTTTTATCAGCAAAACGTTCACGAACCAGTGAAAAAAAGTGTAGCCATGTAGGATTAGTGAGCTTGTTCTGGACCCATCTAAACCAAGAATTAGCTTCTCCCTTGAAATAAGAAGTAGCAATGTCAATCTTTAAGCCTTCAGCTGTATGGTGAAGACGAAAATATTGATCGGCTTGAAATATCCAACCAGCTGGGTCTGTCCCTTCAAAAGTAGGAAACTTCAAATTATTAGGTATAGGAGAACCTAATATACCATTGCTGCCACCTGAACCACTACTTCCAGGCTATGTTGTAAAAGGCGCTAGGCAAGGCGAGGGCCTTTTTTTTTAGAAAAAACCACAATTAGGTATAATTTGGCGCATGGGCGCCTTTTTTGGCCGGGCGCCAGCCTTGCGCCTTTTACAACATAGCTTCCAGGCATACCATTGTTACCATTGTTTCCATTCAAACCACCAAATCCGGGAGGTGTATTGAGAGGAAAATGCGCAAGGAGAAGGGATGCCATATCACGACTAATATTAGCATCAATAGTGTTGATATTCTGCGTGTTCTGCTGCATCACAGTAGCCATCTCTTGTTTATGATTTTCTAAGATAGTTTGCAAACTTGCATTATGTAAAGTTTGCGTTCTTTTCATTAGTGCATCTATGACAACAACTCTTGATTGATCTTCATTGTCTGAAGTATCAATAACAGTTTGCATAAAATCTGTAACTGTTGTGTTCAAAGTTTTCATCATAGCTGTAAGCTGGTTAACTTCTTCAGTAAGTGTCATGATCGCAAGCGGAAGCTAAAAAAAAAATTAGGGTTTTTTTTGAGAAGGATCTAACCTGCTCTGATGACAGATGTTATGGTTCAAACCTTAACAAATATCAAAAGAACTAAACTAACAGGTGAATACAGGATTTGAGTCGAGATAAGAGAGAATTAGGAGAGAATTGAGAAGAGTTTGAGAGACAGGGAGTTGTAGAGAAGACTTGAAAGAATAATTATATTTTCTTAAGTTTCAAAAATAACAGAATCAAGTATTTATAGCTGACATTACTTGGTAAGCAAGCCTGCGCAGCAATTCTAATTGAATACTAGCTTTAACTTAATAACTACCTTAACCAAACAAGCTAAATCAGGAAAGTCTAAATAAGGAAAACATTGTAATAGAGGTGTTGGTATCACAACAGTTAGTGATTTAATCAAGCACCGTATAATAAAATTCTTATATCACTGGTATGATAATTTAGTTCTTTTTCTTATGCAATTGTATATCATATGGATACATGGATATTATTTTAAGAACATCTAAGAAAGATCCAAGGAAGATCAGTAAGAATTGAGTAATGATCAAAATACATTGATCCAGGCATCAAGCTGATTTCACGATGCGTTCTTTATTATTGTTTAATGTCTCCTTCCAATCAACCAAATTCGTGTCTTCAGTTTCTCCCTATACTCAAGCACCTTTGCACCACAAGGCTTCTAAGACAAAACCCAAACATTCAAAATTGAATATTTGAGTCAGATTACTCTTGTAATTTTATATATTGACCAGGTACGAAGTCTCTGCCAATAATAGGCTATATAGAGGAAAGTTCTAGACAGTATCTGCGAGACTTAAACTGTATGCTTAATCCAGACATAATCTTCCTGTGTGAAACTAGAATTAGGTCTGACAAGATTTTAACTTTAATCAAACCTTTGAATTTTCCTAATTCTTTTTATGTACCTTCTATAGGTCATACTAGAGGTATTGCTTTGCTGTGGAAAGATGGATTTAGCTTTGATATTGTTCATCATGATAGCAATATGATTCATTCCCTAGTTACTAGTGATCCTTCTAAACCACAATGGCTTCTTTCATGTGTTTATGTTTCTCCATATCCTAATGAAAGAAGTACTCAATGGGATTTTATTTTTAATCTAAGTAACACTTATGGCAATAGTGTTCCTTGGCTCTTTTAGGGGATTTGAACATTACTTTGCATATAAAAGACATATTTAATAATGCTGGATCTTCTTCTTATTCTACCTTTATTGTTGATACCATCCATGAATCTGGTTTGTGTGATTTGGGATTTCATGGTAACCCATACACATGGACCAGTAACAAACATGGTACATGCAAAATTAAGTGAAGACTGGATAGAGCATTCACTAATTCTGAATGGCTCATTCATTTTCCTGATTCTTTCCTTAAACATTTGCCACAACTAGGATCTGACCATTGTCCAATTATGCTAGACCTTTCTCCAAACTCTTTTAAAAATGCTAGATGCTGGAAATTCTTTGAATGTTGGTTAAGAGAAAAAAGTTGCAAAGAACAAATTGATAAATCTTGGTATACTAATCATAGAGGCTCTGCTGGCTACAAACTAGATCAAAAACTTAGTAAAACTAGAAGGGACCTTTCTAGGTGGAATAGAGACATTTTTGGAAATATTCATGATAATATAAACTCTTTGCATACCAAACTGACTAACCTGAAGCAAACTAGTACTAATGGTAGTAACACTACTGAAGTACAACAAGTTGAAAAGGAAATAGAGGAATGGAAGCAATGAGAGGAAGGATTTTATAGACAGAAATCAAGGGATAATCTCTTTAATGAAATAGACCAGAATACTAGAACCTTCCACACGAATGCAAACAGAAGGAAAACAAGAAACAAAATTGAAGCTCTAAAGAAACATGATGTCTCTTGGTAGTTGGTGCAGTGGGAGAGAGAATCTAGAAGAACGTCTTACAACTCATTTCAAAGATATCATGAGCACTACCTCTCCTGAAGTGAATGAAGACCTGATGAATTTACTTCCTGAATGCATAACTGAAGCAGACAATGAGAGATTAACTAAGGTGCCGGATGAGATGAAGATCTATAAAACTCTCAAATCTATGAAGCCGTGGTAAGCTCCAGGACCGGATGGATTTCCACCGGGTTTTTTTCAAACTCAGTGGGAGACAGTAAAAGAAGATGTGGTAGATATGGTACAAAGTTTCTTCAGGAGTGGCTGATTATTGAAGAAAATGAACCGTACAAATCTTAATTTAATTCCCAATATCAGATCTCCTCAACAAGCTGGTGACTATATGCCTATTGCTTTATGCAATACTACCTACAAGCTTATCACCAAGATTCTAGCTACAAGAATGAAGCCTTTATTGAAAAAATTTATTTCTCCAATGCAAATTGTGAGGTGATTGATATTTCTAGGATGCTCTTCGGGAGTATAAGACCGGATTATCAATTGGTTCCTGTTCACCTTGATTTATCAAAAGATGGAACAAAACTTCATAGGTATTTCTGTGGGAGACAGATTTATCTATCAGAATAGACTTATCTATGTGAGGCAGATTTGTTTATAAGTTTTTCGACTTTGGGTCGTAGCAGCCTATGTCCCTGTCAGACAAATTGGAGACAACATCATGCTCGCACAAGAAATTATACACTGTATGAAGAGGAAGAAAGGGAAGAAGGTCTACATGGCACTCAAGTTAGATATGTCGAAAGCCTTCGACATAGTTGAGTGGTGTTTTCTAGAGAATATCATGAAAAAAGTTGGGTTTAATAGCAAATGGTGTTCTCTGATTCTGGAATGTATAAGTACTTCTGAAATTCAAGTGCAGTTGAATGTGTAACCCTGTAATGCTTTTAAACCTACTAGAGGCATCAGGCAGGGTGATCCAATCTCACCATATTTATTCTTACTCACCATGGAAGTATTCACAAGGGCTCTTGCATATGCTGAACAAGGTAAACATATTCAAGGAGTTAAGATTTCAAGGAGGGCACCACAGATAACACATTTATTATTTGCCAACGATTGCCTGCTCTTCACTAAGGCAGATTTTCGCAATGTAGATAATATACTTCATATTATTGAGTTGTTCAGCAAATGTTCAGGTCAACAAATCAACCTTCAAAAATCTGCAGTATTCTTTTCAAACAATCTTCATAATAGGCATTGCATAATTCTTACAAGGCAACTCAAGATGAGAAGAATGGATTTGGAGGAGAAATACTTGGGAATTCCCCTTTTTCTGAATCGAAAGAAGACTACTTCATTTTCTTCTCTTGTGAGCAACATGAAATCAAGATTAGCAAGATGGAAAGGCAAATTCTTCAATCAGTCAGGCAGAACTGTGATGATTAGGATAGTCCTAAATACAATACCACAACATCAGATGAGCACTTTCAAGATCCCTGAAATTACTATAAAGGAGTTGAATGCAGTACAAAGAGAATACTGGTGGGGAAAACAGGAAGGCAGGAATTTGTGTTTAATATCTTTTCCTAAACTTTTTACGAGTAAAGCTGCAGGTGGTATGGGTTTTCGAGATTTGGGGTGTTTTAATGATGCTTTATTGGCAAAGGCAGCATAGAGGTTATTACATAACTCAAATCAGTTATATGCTAAGGCACTGAAGGAAAGATACTTCCCAGACACAAGTCTTCTTCATTCTTCACAGAAAAAGGATGCAACTTGGGCATGGAAAAGTCTCTACAGCTCTATCCATTTTATCAAAACCTATAGTTTTTGGCGGTTAGGTGATGGTTCTAAGATTCTAATTTGGCAAGATATTTGGATTGTGGGAGAAGATTCTCCTCCTATTTCCATAGCATTGGATGACATGACTAGTCAATATACAACAGTCTCAGACTTGATAGATGCAACGAATAAATCTTGGAGAACAGAAGTAACTCTTGCACTTTTTCAACCTAATATTGCTGCTAAAATTCTTAGCATGAGAATTCCACTTCATGGAGAAGACATGCTGGTTTGGACTCTCACCAATAATGAAGTATTTACAGTGAATTCAGCATATCGGAAACTCGTTCAGATCAAGACTAATCAGAATGGTATAGTGGTTGTAGAAGAGACAAGGTTCTGGAATAAGTTTTGGGCAATGAATACCCAACCCAGAGTTAAACATTTTATTTGGAAGTGTATCACTGATATTGTCCCATACAATGAAAGAAGATCCAGAGCTATGGGTCAGCAAGGAGATGTTTGCTCTGTCTGTAATGGAGGGGAGGAAACTACCAAACATATTCTAATGGAGTGCCCTCTCTCAAGAGTTATTTGGTTCACTATTCCTGGTGCTAGAAGGTCTATAGAATTATTTGGAAACAGTATGAAGGAATGGGTGAAATCCTGGTTTGATGCTGTTGAATATTAATTAGATGAATACTGGATTGTGAAAATGGCCAATGCTGCTTGGGAAATATGGAAATCTAGATGTTGCTGTGTCTTTCAGGGAGTAAAACCTAACCCTGTAGAAGTTATTAGGCGAATTGATACCCTGAACTTCATGACAGGAACGAAAATGAAAAAAGTAAACAACAACAATAGTACATCTCTGCTAGGAACCATCATAACATGGAAACCCACATATGACTATGAATTCTATATAAATTGTGATGCTTCTTTTAAGTACCAATTAAAGCCTGTGGTATTGGACTAATACTTAGAAATTGTGCAGGTGAGTTTGCAATAGCAAGGTGTGGATATGCTATTGGAACCTTGAATGTTGAAGCCGCAGAATGTGAGGCTCTCTGGTGGGAAGTTAGGTGGGCCAAGAAGCTGAATGTTCAGAGGATATGTTTCTTAATGGATGCGCAGAAGGTTGTCAATTGAGTTAATGGAGATATTTCTAGTATTTGTTGGCAGAACCATCCGGTGATATCAGGTATCAAAGAAATTTTTCATTCATTCCCATCATGGTCTTTACAGTTTGTTAAAAGAAATCTAAATAAGCCGACAGATAAATTAGCAAGGCATGCTAGGTTAGTTAAGATGTCAAAAGTATGGTCTGTTACTCCTCCAAACTTCATTATGAGAAGTTTAGAGGAAGATAAACACAATTTTTTTTCTTAGTAATCAATGAATTTTCATTTGCATCAAAAAAAGAGAGAGGAAAGTTCTTATTAGCTATTTCCTTATTTGATAATGCTACAATTTAAGTTCGAATCAAATTTAATTTCCTTTTATAGAATTAGAAATTGACTTAAAACATAATAAAAATTAATTTAATGAAAAGTGATAACCGTTTGTTAAAGACCAATGAGATCAGTTTGTTACGTGCACACTCGTTATAGAAGTGTGCACAAAATTGGATTCCTCCACGACAATGTTGACGAGTTTCGAACTCATGTTGTTGGTATCATCACCAAAACGACTGTACTCCAATGACATCTACATTACCAAATACTATTGATGAAGTGATGTTGCTATATTATTGATTTAATTAGTATTAGGGTTTGCGGGAAAACAAGTGAAATACAACTGAACGGAGTCTAGGGATTATTTTTCAACATAGAACAAAATATGTAATTTGAAGACTAAACACTTATTTCATTTATTCTTGTTGGTGTTTTTTTTGTTAATCGATTGACGGAGAATCTTCCAGATGATTCACATCAAAAATTTGTTCCCACGCAGTTGCAGAGTCCATTTTGAAATGCAAACAAATCTGTGAAATATGGAAAGCTCTTCTTTCTGGTACAAAAGTGGGTATTCTTTTCTCAATTACGTCTTATAGATCCAAGAACGCACACCTTGACGACAGAGTTTACGATGAAGTTGTTAATATTTTGATAAGGAGTAGTTCACTTGCAAGATAAACACAATTAAGTTTAATTATCCACCCATAAACAAGCAAAACTTTGCAAACATCATGGTTAGCTCTTGTAACGGGTATATTTATTCATACTCCACTATGACGTTGATGATTCTGTTTATATCTGCAATCCTTTGTCCAGGGAATATGTCAATCTTCTCGAATTAATCAGTAGAAAAGGTCTTATAGTGAGTGGATTCAATTACACTCAACCAACCAAGGAGTAAAAAGTGGTATGAACATACTATCCAGACCGAATTTTCTTCTCTTGACTACTGTAATGGGATGGGTGCAGATTCACATTATTGGTAGTCGTCATGGGAAAAGAAAGATAACAGAACAACCAACTTATTGCTTAAGGTGCATACCTTTGCATATGTGTTGCTTTACTTGATGGATGATGGCAAAGACCTTAAGATCGTGCATGCTGATTTAGTAGATGAAGAGTTTTTAGGGGTACCACTATCACCGTGTATATTGTATTGGTCAAGATACCACGTATGAACTCAAGGTTCTAGGAGAGAATTTATGTGTTGTCCGCCAAAAGCGAGGAAACATGTGGTATTATGGTTATATGAATGTAAGTAGCAAACAAATGAGATAAATTACTATGAGGGAAAATAAAAAGACTCCCGAAATAAAAGTAAGCAAACACCTGATGTGAATGAGGAAAACTTCAAGCACAAGAGATAATTCTTAGAGTTGGAGGTTGTTCTTTATTTATAGTGAATGATCAAAGCTTGGCTGCTTTAAATTGAAACAAATACAAAACTAGTTTGTGTCCTTAGTTAGAATTTAACTTGCATTGAGGGTTTTTCCTAAGAAGCATGAAAAATTGGGTCTTAAGTAATTACCAAAATAAATACTTAGTTAGGTAGCTTCTAACTTTCTATAGTTACATAATTAGTTGTTACTAACTAAGTTAAGATATAAACTTGTCTCTCAAGTTGGATATACTCTTAATTAGAAAGATTATGTTTTTACCGCTTGGAATTACACCACATATGGTAACAAAAAAGGTGTAAAAAACAGCCTTGAAACGGAAAAGGAAAGTGCGAAAGATACCAAAACTAAGTTTTGTTTTATTTGCTCTTTCGTCACGCAAACCCAAAATTTAGGTTCGCGAACACAAGTGAGAAATTTTTTTCCATGGGAAATAACTCCAATTTAGGTTCAAGAACTCAAATTGCAAAGCAAGACAGTGTAGAAATCTTGTTAACTTAGGTTCGTAAACTCAAAATATTGGTTCGTGAACTCAAATTGCAAAATGCTTTTGTTAGAGCATTGCTCGGCCGAACCCACAAGTTTTGCTATCTCAAGCTTGTTGTCAATGTTAGTTAAACAAAACTATATTTTGATTTCTAGTTTACTAAGTCAAGTCTTAGATTAAATTTAGAATTTGGTAGTTGAGTATCAAACATCACCCTCGAAGATTGGAGATCGACGAAGACATTTGGAAAACTTCATCAACAACGTATGTGAAGACTGGACCATTTTATTTAACTCACTATCTTATCATTTTATCTACTCGAGACTATGTTGTATGACTTCTAGTAGATTTATTGCAAAAAAGAAATTTTGAGTCAAGCTTGTCTTGTTAAACATCTCGAAATATGATTCAAGCATTGGATGGTCAAATGTCCTTAACAATATTAGTTCTGAAAAAGCGGGGGTACAACAACCACACACAATATTTCGTTTAAGCAATCTGTATGGACTAACTCCAATATAATTCCAAGAGAATCAACTAGACAGTCAGACTCAATCAAGGAAAATATATCCAAGAGTTATATCTCTGTTTCTCAATGTAATCAGCAAATCAAGCAGATAGAAATCCGCGAGCCTGATTATTATGAGAAACAACTTGAACGGTACCAAAAACCAATGTTCAAGTGTCAATCAATTTCAATCAACAACTAAAGGTTGGATTTACCAATTGATTGAACTACGCACAACCTGTGATATTTCAATTATATAAACAAATATAATGCGGAAAAGAAATAACACAGACACCAGAAGTTTTGTTAACGAGGAAACCGCAAATGCAGATAAACCCCGGGACCTAGTCAAGATTTGAACACCACACTGTATTAAGCCGCTACAGATTCTAGCCTACTACAAGTTAACTTTGGACTGGAATGTAGTTGAGCCCTAACCAATCTCACACTGATTAAGGTATAGTCGCGTTCCTTACGCCTCTGAATCCCAGCAGGACTCTACGCACTTGATTCCCTTAGCTGATCTCACCCACAACTAAGAGTTTCTACGACCCAAAGTCGAAGACTTGATAAACAAATCTGTCTCCCACAGAAAAGTCTATTCTGATAGATAAATCTGTCTCCCACGGAAATACATACAAAGTTTTTGTTCCGTCTTTTGATAAATCAAGGTGAACAGGAACCAATTGATAATCCGGTCTTATATTCCCGAAGAACAGCTTAGAAATATCAATCACCTCAATAACTTAACTATATGGTAGTAGAACAAGTTATTGTGGAATCACAAAGAATGAGACGAAGAGCTTTGTGATTACTTTTCATATCTTATCTATCGGAGATAAATCTCGAGCAAATCTTAGAGAAGATAGTACTCAATACGATAGAACTAGTAAGACCAGAACACGCAACTACAGAGAAAATAGTTGGGTCTCCTAATGAAGTCTTTAAGTCGGGTATATTAATTATATCTCCCTAGTTTTAACACCTTACAAATATATCCTTATCTATACTATATTATATAAAGAGAACTAGGCTTAGGCATTGTAGATGAATAGTCCCATGAAGCTGTAATTTTTATATGGGCGATTTTGCCCTTATTCTATGCCGGTAGAAGTGATGTAAAATAAATAATGTGAGGGTATAATAATAATTTAAGTCTGTAATTTTTATATGGACAATTTTGCCCTTATTCTATGCCGGTATAAATGATGTAAAATAAATAATGTGAGGGTATAATAGTAATTTAAGTTGTTCATGAACAGTGCCTGAAGCTATAAATTTTGAAATTCCAAAATTGCCCTTATATAATGTGCACCTAATTTATGTGATATAAATAAAAATGAGGGTATAATCGTAATTTAAGTTGTTTTTGAAGCTGTAAATTTTAGAATTCCAAAATTGCCCTTATATAATGTGCACCTAATTTATGTGATATAAATAAAAACGAGGGTATAATCGTAATTTAATATTATTATTTTTTAAACACACCCACTCACTCTTTCACCCGGATCAAGCTTGCACGTGCGTATGCACGTGCCGGACACTAGTACAACAATAAATATATCCCTACTTTTTAATAACCTTATCCATTTAAAATTAGATTACCTTAATACCCTCACCCATATAATATTTTTCTTTATTTCAAAATGGAACAAATTTATTCCACCGCCACTGTTCAACGACCACCACCTACCAACCGCCACCACCACTAATTTTCCACCACCACTCTGTCACCACCACCATTAAACCACCGTCAGTCCGCCACCACCACTAGTCCGCCGCCGCCACCACCACCACCACTAGTCCGCCGCCGCCACCACTACCACTAGTCCGCCGCCACCACCACCACCACCGTCGCCGCCGCCACCACCACCACCGTCGTCGCCGCCACCACTGGTTTAGATATTTTTGTATCAACACTAATAGTTGATCCAAAAAAAAAAGATCAACAGTAGAAGTTGATCCAATTTAGGGGATCAAAAACAGTAGTTGATCCAAAAAAAAAAAAGGATCAACAGTAGAAGTTGATCCAATTTAGGGGATCAACAACAGTAGTTGATCCCCTAAATTAGATCAACAATGAAAGTTGATCCATGTAAATGGAGTGAACTTGGCGTGAGTCGAACACGCATCATCTGACATGGAGTCAGTCATGCTACCATTGCACCACAAATTCAACATCTATGAAATCCAAGCATTTAAACTACAAGAATAATTAAACTAATCCAAGGAAATGCGGTCAAAAATAGGAGTTGATCCCATAAAAATGGGATCAACAACAATAGTTGATCCATAAAAAATGGCGTCAACAACATGAGTTGATCCATTTTTGGATCAACAACAATAGTTGATCCCATAAAAATAGTTGATATCATGCATTGTTGGTGATTTCAGTACCTGATACATACATAATCCTCAATGTAGTAGTCCCCAAATCTGCTCCTGAAGCTAAAATAGTTGCAAAATAAGCCGATCCCCATTGATGATTCCACCATCCCAACAAAATCCACCACCAACACCTTCACAACACATTACCACCATCATCTCCACTATAAAATCATCCACCACCAACACATTAGACAACACCGCATGCATATCAATACCAGCAGAATCAAATTGAGAAGAACCCCCAATTATTCTCAAAACCTAATTTCTCAACTAAGTTCTCGATTGAGACACAACAAAAACCTATTTCGACTGATTTCTTCATCATCTTCTTCTCTGATTCCATACAAATCCATATCTCGACCTCTTACAGAGGTCCCATATATTAATTTTAACCATCAATTCATCTTCAATTCAATCAAATTTTCATTTGCAACTGTTTGCCAAATTCGAATCAACCCTATTTTCTGCTTCAAATGACTGCAGCCTCCTCCTCTTCAATCTCAGCTCAGAAACATCTTCATATTCTCGATCTCTTCACAGTTCATCATACAAAAAAACCAAAGAAATCATATCTCTCGATCTATAAGAATCTGATTTCCAAACTCAATTTCCAAACTACAAAGAAGAAGATAAAGTTTGTTGATAGTAATGGCGGACATAACGGAGGTGGTGGTGCTGGTTGTGGTGGAGGCGATCGAGATGGTGGTGGTGATGGGAACGATGAAGATGGTGGTGGTGAGAGCGACGGAGGCGATGGAGATTTATCTCCTGGGTTATTAGATGGAAATAAAGAAGAAGAAGAATCCGTGGAAGGTTAAACATGGAATTACTGGTATTAAGTTTTTTAATGAAAATTTTAGTTATGCCACTAGGGATATTTGTAAAGTCTGTTAGGGATATTTGTGAAGGCCCATTAGAAGGAGGGACAATAATTCAATTTCCACTTAACCTATAATGGTTTTAGGAAAAACCTATGTTAAAGGAGAATCGACTCTAGTCGCAACTAGTATCACACAAGAGGTGTGTGGATTAGGTTTCCCAGTTGCTAGAGTTCTCCCTTATATAGTCTTCAAATCAGGGTTTGATAACTTTGGAACAAAGCAATCAATATTCACCGTTAGATGAAACCTGATTTAAGATTCAAGCTAATATCTTTCCACCGTTAGATGGTCTTAGCTTGTGACACACAAATGAAATATACTTTTATTTAGATATGGGTAATCGTACCTAAACGTGTATATTGAGTTGGCTCAATAACAGTTAAACGAAGTTAGCCATATGAACACTTTTGTATTAACCATGTTCATCTTAACACTTATAGATCAATTGATAATCAAAGGAATCTAATTGTGTTACTCATAGAGTTGTTCAATTGTTTATATTCTCATAGAAGTATACAAGACACAATTGAAGCAAAATTGGATTGATTCAAAAGAATCAGTTCATGAACAATTTAGCCACGGTTTGCAAAGATTGCATTCCTTAATATATTAATGTATTTGTTCATGAGTATGAAATCATACTTAACCGATTTAAGAACTTGAACCACTTAAGTTTGCAAACGGGTACGCAAACTTAAGTTACGGACATTGGTCACAAGCCGACAGTTTGCAAAAGGGTACGCAAACTTTAGCTCCCGACCGAACTCAGTTGAAACTGTTTAGTACGCAAACTTGGTTCCCGGACTTCAACAGTTAAATCAGTTTGCGAACGGGTATGCAAACTTAAGTACCCTGACTTAACAATTGAATAAGTTTGTGAACGGGTATGCAAACTTAACTTTCGGTCCTGAATTCTATCAAAACAGTTCGCACACAAACCGTAATGTATACATACATGGGTTTTAGCTCTTAACTCCCATTTCAATCATTGAAACATTCTTAGAAGACGACAATAGCTGTTTCACACAAACTATTAGCTTATAAACAATTTTCAAGTGATCGAATGATCAATACGAAATATTCCGAGTCTACATCAAATGACTGTCTCACACAAATCATGTAAGATGTTACCAGGTGATTTTCACATGATCATGTTTTGACTTCCGTCAAGAATAATGATGAACATAGTTAAAGCAAAAATCTTTCCAACATATATTTCGAGAAAGATATAAGCGACTTAAACTCAGCTCTAAATATCCAATGTGTATAATGTAAAGTCTATATAGCTATACGACTTTGTCTCAATATGAGATAGAATAGAATAGACTTCTGAGTGATAGATGAGTTCAAGTCTCCACATACCTTTTGTTGATGAAGTTCAACAATCTCCCCTTAGTAGTTCTTCGTCTTCAATCGATGAACGCCGTGAATTCTAAATCTCAAATACACATTCTATCCTAATCCGAGACATATAAGTAGATTAGAAATCAAGACTTATAGTTTTGGCAACTTAACTTGACAAACAAGCTTGAGGCAATGCTTGCGAGTTCGACCGAGCAGTGCTCTAACAATCTCCCCCTTTGTCAATTTTAGTGACAAAACTATCAATACATATGGATTACAAAATAAATGAACTATGTAGATTCTCATCCAAATGCTTGATTTCCTTGGTTCTTCAACATTCCTTGAATTCTTCGTCACTCCAAGTACTCTAGTGATTTTGAACGTGTTCAACTCAGCATCATAGTTGTTGAAGATCCGATAAGAAAACAAATGTTCTCAATTATTGTTATACAGTGTCATAGTATTATTACACAGCATCAAAGTTCAATTGTATCACAACTTTGACAATAATACTACGGTGATATGTATCACTCCCCCTTAGTCAATACTTCATCTCACAATGAAAACCACTCCCCCTTACATAATGATCCGTAAACCATATGTATATGTGGTGTGAACTAATAATTCTTGTAATACTCGTCCAAATTCCAAGGGCATATTTGTCATTTAACATATAAGGGTATTTTGGTAATTTTATATATTTTTCATAATGGCTAACTTATTATTGGCATGAAATGTGATGGCACGTAGTTCATTTCCGTCGAAAATGATTAAGTAGGTTCCCTTAGCTTAATTAGGCATGTTTAACATAAGAAAATGATAACTTTTAATTACCCAAGAACTAATGGTGAATTATATTAGGAAGATGGCTAGTAACTTAGTGCATGTTGACTTGCCATATCAATTAGTGTAAATTAAATTGACGTGAAGAAGAAAGGCAAGTGATATGAAAATCTGGTTAGTATATTGGTTGCATGCAGTTAATACAGAGGAGGTGATCCTGAATATAAACACTAGATTAGGGAATTTATGTTGCCGTGTTTAGCAAAATGGAAAATCCTTTCGAAACTATTGGTTGTTGGGTTTGGAAATAATTATTTTATTTGTTAATAACTCATTGAATGTCTATTTTTCATTGGTGGATATTTGATTTTGTAGTTTATAAAAATAAAAAATATATATCTTCCTTATTAGTCTTTTAAGTCTTTACTTTTTTGATTCCTTAACATAACCGAATTAGTCAAAAATAAGTGATTAGAAAAACACACTTCGTGGGAGAAAGCCCCTTGGACCCACAGTTATAGGGTTTTTTGTTTTATTCTCTGTGGGACCCACTCCAATTGATTCACGGTGAAACACACCCGGTGAATCTATACTTTCCCTTTTTGGTGAGTAATGCTACATTGACGCCCCCAAAAAAACGGGTAAAATCCAGTGAGGGGATCAGACGGACTAGGGGAAGGCTTTTCTGTATTGAGATATGGAAAGCCTGAAGTGGGTCCCACGAGATGTGAGTAGCGGGATTTCTCACGGGATTGACTCCCGGTATACTTAGCATTATTGCTTTTTGGTAGGCTTTGAATTAATTCTTAGTAACGTGTCACAATTTGATAGGCTTATTAGTTATCAATTAACGTAAGTGAATGAAATCTTAACTTTTATGAATTCTTGTTGACCAAAATTCGGTGGCACGTGGACCTGAATTGAGGTTGAGCTCGTTTTTTTTGTTTTTGTTTTTAATAATCAAAGGCCTTCAAAAAGGTTAATGATCCCCTCAATAAAAGGCATCAACCATATTGGAGGAACAGACCAGTACATAGTAGAATTGTTTGTTTTGGACCAAAGGGCAAGTTCATGTGTTACATAATTACATGTTCGTGGTTGAAAAATAAACATACAAGCTACTAGACTAGAGGAAAAAAACTGGATATCCTTAAAGATTGCATCCGTTCTAGAGTTTTCATCAAACAGGCCAGCAGAAAATTGATTGATGAGACTCTGAGCATCACTTTCTATGATTAGATGAGTAAGCTTTTGCTCCATGATAGGTGTCGTAAAACACCTAATTTTATATCTAGTATTTATGCTTTCTTTGCGAGTTTTCTTGTAAATTATGTATCTTATATTGGTTTTGAGTTATCAGGTGTTTTGGAGTCATTTGGAGCAAAAAGAAGTGGAAATGGCTACAAAAGTGAAGTCACAAGTGAAGAAGGGCCAAAGACCCAGTGGAACTCGTTCAAATGGAGGATTTCTAGTCATCATTTTGTAGAGGACGAGAAGACGAAGGCAATGGCGAAAGAATGGAGTCATTCAGAGCTCGTATGAAGAAGTTATGGACGAAAGAACTCGGAAGACTAAAAGGGCTCATTTGGTCATTTTAAAGGGCAAAGTGCTATTGGGATCCCCTCGTTTGTTAAGGGGCATCCAATTTGTTAAGGGATTGCCATTTTCAAAGGAATGCTAAAGGGCAATCGATAAATTACTAAGGGGCTTAGTCCTCAAATTCAAACTCGCGCGTATTTCTTGGACATCCGCATGGGTATCTCGAGTTGCCGATATGAAGCCATGATGACGGTGATGGCGGGGATACTATCGGTGATCGTTACTAACCTGGGACGAGTCTTGTGATGGCGGTGAGATGACGAACGCAGGAAGGAAAATGAGTGTATGACGATGAAGCTATTGGTCGTGTTTTGCTAGGCATTCTTTGTATTATGGCGAATCGGTGATGCTGCTGCCATTCATTATCGGTAGTGGTGATTGATGGAGAATGAAGTTTCTTTGTGATGATGGCTCGATGGAAATATGAAGAGTGGTTTGGCTATGAATGAGCTTGGCTCGAGTTTAAGGACCACATTGCCGATTAATGGCATGGGAGTGATGGAGTCGAGTTTCGATTGAGTACGTGATGGACGAGATAAGATTACGATAAAGACGGGGTAGTTCCATGGTGATGACGAGCTCGACATGAAGAAGAGAACGATTGATGGCGATTAACGGAGTTATGCAACGATGGTGCAGGGAGGGTACGAAAATGGTTGAGGCCATTTGTGGTTATTATCGGTGATGTTGGAGTTGAAGATAAAATGTTGTTGATATTCTCGGTGATGGACAGGGTGGTGGTGGTGGATTGATGGAGCTGATTTCAGCTGTGGTTTGATGGCAGTGAAGAGGATGGTGCTTGAAGTAAGGATGCTGCTACCATAGATGGCAGTGAGAACGGAGAAGGTTGTGGCTTGCTGCCATCACCGGAAGTCAATAATGAGGTTATGTGTAGCTCGAGTCTGAAGATAGATACAGTCGGTGATGATGATGTCAGGGACGATATGGATGAGTGTTGTTGCTGATGATGGAAGATGTGACGTTGGTTGATGGAGTTAGAGCTAAGGGAGATGATAGCAATGGTTCAGTGATGATCGGGATTAATGACAGAGAGCTGGTGGTCAGTGGTGACGTGTTTTGGATGGAAGACGGTATTGCTGTGGTGGTTCAATGTCTGTCTCGGTGATGTTGCTGGGTTCGAATGGAAGTAAATTGAGTTCGAGTAGGAGAAGCAAGAATCCAGAGAGATTAGAGAAGTTGGCCGTGAAAGAAGAGGAATAAAATTTACCCTGTTAGTTCCACGGAACTGACATGCCATTTAAAGGCTAATGGTGTTTTGGGCTGGAATTTGCAGACCCGTTTGGATAATTGTGACTACTTTTTCTCGACCAGCCTCGGACGTGTGAATGGCCAGAGTTTGCAACTTACTTTGCACGAGGTGTGATGCACGGGACACAATTCTTAAGGAGGTGCTCTTTCCTATTTTTGCTAGGTTTCCTAGTTTCTTCAAGAGGAGGTTATAAAACTCTATATATAGGGAAGCTTAGATAGAATTTGGGGGATCTCTCTCTTTTTCTAATATCTTTTATTATCTTGGATATCTATTATTTTTGCCTCTACTTTTGTTCTAGGGTTTACACCATGAAGTCTTTTCTCTTTCTTCTTGTTATGAACTCCATGAATATGAGCTAGAGTTTTATTATTGGTTATGGAATAAGTTGGATTTCCAAATATGGGTTTTAATTCAATAAATTAGTTTTCTCTCATATTATCGTTTATGATTCACCATTAATATTGTTACATGATTTGAATGCTCGTTTAGTCGAGTCGCGAATCGATTGAGTTTGCTTTCATCTTTATTGCTAGATTAGGGTTATTATACGCAAAAGTGATAATTCCGGATTGCAAGTAGCATAAATATGATTATAGTTTGTAGTGATATATTCTTATGATCATATGTGAGTCATAACCTTTGTTAAATCGGATTAGTGCGCTTTCCACGTTCGATTGCTTTGATTGCTTTGATTTCATAGAACTTAATGCATCTAGAGAATTAAACTTGATTAGTGCTTTTACACGTTAGGTTGTTCCTTTAGATAGAATTCATATTCGCATCTTTTAATGTGTTTGTTGATGACATGAGGAGATTTGCGGGATATTCTTGCGATCAAGGTATTCTAGGGTCTTTGATAAAAGTTGAGATTAAAATATTAATTCTAGTTATTGTGATGAAACATGTTTGTGAATGAAAACAAAATC